>PVJO010016534.1:0-41658 GCA_004026905.1 Hystrix cristata
GAATGACTCTAGTTTATCCTTTTTATGGCAGTGTAGTACTCCATAGTGTAGAAAAACCACATTTTCTTTAGAATGGCATATAATTTTAAATGAAACTTTGTGGGGAGTAGACAACATGGAAGACCTCATGGGAAAGGGTTGTAAAGGAGACTGGTTGACTCTAGTCCCATCAGCGCATCCACAGAGAGGCCTCAATACTACTCCCAAGAGCAGCTGATTGGTTCTTTTCAGTCACATGCTTGATGGATTAGGAATAAATACACATGAATGTCAAGTCCACAGTGTCCCAATACTCACTCCTGAAACTGATAAAAATCGATTCTAGAAGTTGAATCTCAAGCAATAACACCACTACTTCTGACCTCTGAATTTGTTAAACTGCTCCAAATATCTACACGCACACTCTCAATTTGGCGCATAAATTACCATATTATCATGATGCGGCAGCAAAAATATCTAGAAAAGTATTACCTAGCACATTCTATGAAACTCATTTGATGCATAGTAAATCGCATCAGACATCAACAGTCTGAGACCTGTACCATCCTGGCTTTCTAGCCCTTCTCCTTCCCTCCTTCCTTTCTTCTTTCTTTCCTTCCTTCCCTCTTTCCTTCCTTCTTCATATCCTGTAAATATTTACTGAACATCTCTGTGTTGCAGATACATTTCTAAGGTATATTACAAAATTATTTGCAGTCGTGGAACTTACCTCTCAGCAAGTTCCATAATATATTAGTTTTCTATTGCCATGCAATAATATTATCCCAAACTCAGTACCTTAAAAGTCGCACATTGCTCATCTCACAGTGTCTGTGGGTCAGGAGGAACAGCACTAAGTGGCTGGATCTTATGCAGGCTGTAATCAAGGTGGTGACCAAGCTGCACCCTCATCAGAGGCTCACACAGGGAAAGATCTGCTTTCTTTCTCATTTGGTTCCTTGTGGGATATCGGACAGAGAGGGCCATAAAAGTTCCGGTCACATGTTTGCCAGATGCTTCCCTCAGTTTCTCACCATGTGGCCCTCTTTGTGGGAACTTACAGTACAGCAGACTGCTTCCTCAAAACCAGCAAAGGGGAGAGATTCTCATCCCGAGACAGGATTACAGTCTAAGGTAACACAATCATACTCATGTAATCCCATAACTGACCGCTTTTGTCACACTCTACACTTGATCTTAGCTAAAAGACAGAGAAGCAGTCACTTTTGCTTTTGTTCTGGCGCTTAGAATCTAGGCACAGATCCCACCCACGTTCAGGGGAATGAGGCCACATACAGGTGTAAATACTGAGAGGTAGGGCTCATGGAGGCACCTGCAGTCTATCTGCAACAGGCCACCTTCTGGCCCCCAGTGATTTGTGTTCTTCCTCATGCAAAATGTGCTCACCACTGCCAAAGATCCCTCAGAGAAATGAACAGACACTTCACAGTGGAAGAAATACAAATGGCCAACAAATACGTGAAAAAATGTTCAACATCTGTGGCTATTAGAGAAATGCAAATTAAAACAACTCTAAGATTCCGCCTTACCCCAGAAAGAATGGCGAACATTAGGAAGTCAAACAATAACAAATGCTGGCATGGGTGTGGTGAAAAGGGAACCCTCCTACACTGTTGGTGGGAATGCAAACGAGTACAACCATTATGGAAATCAGTATGGAGATTTCTCAAAAGGCTGAATGTAGAAATCCCATATGACCCAGCCATTCCCCTACTAGGTATCTTCCCTGAAGGGCTAAAGACATCATACTGCAGAGATACTTGCACAACAATGTTTATAGCAGCACAATTTGTAATAGCTAAATTCTGGAAGCAACCTGTATACCCATCAATGGATATCTGGATAAACAAAATTTGGTATCTACACATAATGGAATACTATTCAGCTATAAAGAATGACAAAGTAGAGTCATTTATAGGAAAATAGATGGACCTGGAAAATATAATGTTGAGTGAAATAAACCAGACTCGCAAGCTGGAATACCCCATGATATCCCTCATTTGAGCAAAGCAAAATACAAACAAAAGAAAAGGGTAAATAATAGACACAAAAAGGCAAAGGGTTAGATATAAGCTAATAGACAAAGAGTCCAAGGGAACAGAAGAGGGCAAAGGGGGAGGGGAATGGGAGTCCAGAGGAATAATGATGTCTTAAAAACAAGAACCTAATAACCCAAACTTAAAACAGTGACACGTACACTAGGTACTACAGTAACTTTATGTAATTGTGACTTAATGCTGCATCTATGTGGTTGTTTACTTTGCTCACTGTCATAAGCAAAAGGCACTATGTATTGTGTTCTGTAAGTTTGTGTAATTTTGGATACATTTTAATAAAAATCTATTAAACAAAAGATCCCTCAGAGCCACATCCCACTGTAGCATCTTCACAAATTCTAGAATCTCATCTAAATCAATTCCTGGTTTTGATGAGGACTCTCTGAGTTGATATGTCAATCTGCCAAACCATAGAAACACAATTATTTGCTCCCTACACCCAATATACCACCACTGAATGGGCATCTGAAAACATCTATAGGCAGGTAGACATTCCTGTTCAAAAAGATAGAATAATAAGGTAGACGGAAGTCACTGGTCCACAGAAATTCTGAAAGTCAGCTTGACGAAGATTGAGAGTTCATTGTCTAGGTTTCAGAGTCTGTGATAATTGTTCCTTATTCTCGGTTGTGTGCTTTGAGTTCTTGGTTCTGCCATATGAACAGTGTGTGTACATGTGTGTGTGTGTTTGTGTGTCTGAAAAATAACACATGTTGGCAGCTAGGTACTTTTAAGAGCCTTCTTCCTGCCTATAAAATTTTGGGGCTCCATCAACCTCTTTCATTCTCTACTCTCTCAGCCCTTTCCAGCCTAAGTTAGTATTGTTTCTAGTGAAACAATTTTATTAAATACTTCATGGGTTCTTGTGTTGAACCTGTAAATTTCACTGAGGTTCATTCCATTAGAAAAATGTAAACTTTCTAAAGACCTTATAATTTGATTTTTTAAAGAAGGTCATAAAATGCACAACCCTAATTTCTTGACAGGGCATTTTGCATAACTGATTACTATTCTAAGTCCTTTGGTCTCTCCAAGGTGTTTAACAAAAGGTTGTACAGTAGCTGCCTTGTGTTTTTCTTTAGATCTTGCATCTGTTATAGGATTGGAACCATTTCTCGAATTCAGTGTCTTCCACCTATGGAGAGTCTGAGCACTTCCCCCCAAAGTGAAGCGCTGAATTGTCCTATATTTTAAGGTATCTGTTACAATATAAACCCATTTCTGGTACCAAAATCTGTAATATTTATGGATTTGGTATATTTTGTGTGTGTCTCACAAGGTTCTTGTGTTGAAAGTTTCTTCCCCAGTATGTTAAGTGGTGATAGGATCTTCAAGAGCTGAGAGTTGATTAGGTTTCTGGAGACTCTACTCTCAAAAGGAACTAAAGTGTTTCTCACAGGCTGCTGAGTTAGTTTTTATGAGAGCAAGTTGTTATACAACAGAGAGCCAGACTCCTGAATCCCTCCCTGATTTCCTGTCTCGCCTTGGGATCTCTCCCTTTCAAACACACTGCCATGGTAACCTCCACCCTCTGACACAGACCAGGAGGCTTTCACCAGAGCCAGGCCGATGCTGACCTCATGCCCTTGACCTAAACAACTGGAAGTCAAATAGACCTCTTTTCTCTACAAAGTATCCACCCTCAGCTATTTCACTACAGTAACAGAAAATGGGCTAATACATTATCTATTACCACAAACTTAGTACATTAAAAAACACAGTTATTATTTCACAGTTTCTGTGAATTTAATCTTCTTATGTGATTTCCCACCAACAAATTTTTAAAAATGAAACCCAAAATGATTAATAGAGGCTGTGGCATAACTGCCTAGAAAATCTAGTAAATACTCCAAGTCATTCTACCTCGTGCTGTTATGCAAATATTCCATATTCTGATACGAGTTACTCAGTGCCTCAGTTTGGCAGTCTCACTGTTAACATCTCAGGGCTAATTAACTGCTAGCACGTGGTTGTTTTGTGGATTCCAGGAGACCATGTATGCCAAGTGACTTTCCCACAGATCCACATGCTAAGCACCGGTCCTTCTTCTGCTGTTGGAGGAAATGGGAGCTCACAGGTGCCTGCGATGCCTACCACTAACATTTCCTCCACGGCTGTAGTGACAATGGGAGAACATTTTAGGAAGCACCTCACACTCTTAAGACAAAGAGTATTAAATGTGTGGCACATCTGTGTTATTTTTAAGGTCATCTTCTTACAAAAAGTTTGAAAAGTTCCTTTCATCAAACCCATTGTACAACAGTATTGGAAATTTCTTAGTAACCCTAAACCTTGCTTTGGAATACATGATGTCTGATTTCACAGAATGAACGTCAGTTTCCAATGTCAACTTCACAAATATGCATAAACATGGATACATAACTTTTGTAAAGTGCAGTCACCAAACAGAACCTATTGATGGTAGTTGCTTATGCCAAGTCCCTCCAGTCAAATTTGAATTGAGGCATTCTTCTGAAACATCTACAGAAAAGCGACTGACCCTCCAGGCTGCAGAGACAGTACACTGAGGCTACAGAGACCTGTCGGCTTGGGTCTGAGCTGGGTTTTACCAAAGGAAGATTTCACAGGGCTGCTTTTATAGGCCTTTCAAAGCAGTCACACTTTACCTTAGCCAGAAATTATCATCTAAATATGCCAATTGAAAGGGTCCAAAAATTCCAGAAAGTTCAGTAAATAAAATACAAACACTAAAGGTGTTTAACATCAAATATAAAAAAGATGCAGCTGATATTGATATTTTTAGTTAGAAAAAGAATTCTGTTTAAAACTCCCAAGAATCTGGTCATAGACAGTAGAGTATGTGCACATTGAGAATATTCTGCCATAAATAAAAAAGGAAAACTATAAAATCTAACACAGAAAATACTCAAAACATGTTAATAAAAAAAAGCAGGTGCGAAATAATAGGTAGAGTATTTTCAGATGTATGTCCCAAAAGATAGGTAGATAACGATATTTGAAGGCTTTATATGATAGTTTTATAAATACATGTTTATAATTTTTAAGTTGTAAAATTTATAATATTTGGAGTTTCTTTTGTGCCAGCATTTTAAAATAAAATTAAAATGTCACAACTGATTGATTAAGTGTTACAGATATTGTTACACTATAAATTAAATGAGATTTTTCACCCTGGAAACTAAGAGTAGTAAGAAGCATGACAATTTATAACCCTTGTCAATTCAGTAATTCTCAAATTGATTTTGTATTAGTAATATAAGTTAGGGCACTTTTAGAACTAACAATGAAAGAAATCACAAGGGCTTAGATTTAAACTATATGATTCTTATAAATATCACGTACTAATCAAAATACCCAAGAACAAAGCAAAATGTATACCTCTATTTACATTTTCAATATTTTTCGGAAGTAAAAACACAGTTTTGGTATTTTCAATGATTTTATAATAAAAATTCTCTTTGATACTCCAAAAACAATAACAATGAAAAAAAAGTATTAAAATGTTCTCACTCTTCTGCAAGTCAGAGAAATGCTCCTTCCTTTATCACTAAATACTGGGTAATTATCAATAAAATCTGTGAGTTCTTTAGAAAAGAGCCACTGATGATTAAAGTAATTATCAAAAAACAGTAAAGGAATTAACTGTACTAGTTAAGAGATTGGATTTGTCCTCCAATTTGAAATACAAAAAAGCAGACAAAATATATGTATGAGATATAATTGAAAACTGTGGTGATTTTTTAAAAAAAGTTTAAATATGTTATAGCAAGAGAAATATTACCATTAATCTCCCCTCTTCAAACACAGTTTATTCTGTCATTCTTGCTACTTTCAGAAGCAGTTCTAGAAGTTTTCTTTTGTATCTTTACTTGTGCTCTGATGGCTGCCTCAATCTCTTGAACTGATTCAAAATGTTTATCTTTCATGTTTATTTTGACTCTGGGGAAGAGCCAGAAGTTTCATGGTCCCAGGTCCGATGAATAATGTGGGTGAGAACACAACGTGCTTGTACAAAGCTGACTTTCCATCAACTGGCACTCAGCAGCATTCACTGTATTTTTCATCACACCTCAAAATGTCTTTAAAGACTCATGAAAGAAGGTGCTCAACACTGCTACAAAAAGTGGCAAGAATGACAAGATAAATCTTTCCAAAGTGAGGGTGAGATTTTAGGGGCACAAATGGCACTTTGTCTTTTACTCTAATAAATTTTTATAATTTAATTATTCACTGAATATTTTGATCACACACATAACATTCATTTTCAGAATACTGGATATTAGGTAATAAAAGACAGTGATCCCAGAAATAAAGATATAAACTAGGTGAGGCAAATGATTGAGATAATTTCCAGGTCACAGAACAGAGAGGGAGAAGCCACGTAAAGCCTGGTGGAGTCCCAGGAACTGTGCTGACTATCTGAGGATACTGAGATGGCTGGAATTGGCAGGAAAGAGCACTGGATAAGAAATGCTGAACACAATTCTAAGGTCTGTAGAAAGTCTTCCCTGAGTGCTGATTGGTACCTGCATGTAAGGAAAGAGAATGCAGAAAAAGAACCCCCCAGAAGGATTGGAGGGATCTGGAACAAGGTATTAGGAGTAGTTCTTGTTCCTCCAAGCCAGACTTGAGTAGAGTCTGGGCTACCAGGCAGAGGTCACAGAGTTGTTTTGACTAATCAGTGAGAAACAAATAGCTGTAGACTAAATGCTGTATTAGTCCCACATCACAAGTCTCAAAAGGAAGATGCAAGAAAGATCAGACCATTTACAAGTAACCTAACTACATTTCACAAAAAAACCCAAAAAAACCCTCAAGAGTAAAGATAAGAATATAAAAATATCCAGCCCCAACAGTATAAAATCACAAACTCTACCATCCAAAGACTATACTGACTACAAACAGTGAGGAAAATATGAATCATGAGAACCAGGAGAAAAATCAAAAATCATCCAGTGCTAAACTTACCCAGATGTTAGAATTAGCAGACAAGAACATTAAAAGAGATGTTTTGTTATGGGGGGTAACTAAGATTAAACCTAGGGCCTTCACACTGAGGTGCATTCCCAGCCCTTTTTAATTTTTCAGACCTGGTCTAATTCACTAAGTTGCCCAGGCTGGGCTGGACATTGTGATCCTCCTGCTTTGGCTTCCCAGTATGGTAGGATTACTCATGTACCACATGTCCAGTTTAAAGTGGGTATTGTAGCTATACTTCACATGAACAAAAACTTACATAGACATGAAAGACATATAAATAACCCAAATAAAATTTCTAGATGACAATAGGGTATCCAAGTAAAATAAATACTCAGTGGAATTCACAACAAATTACACATTTCATAAGAAAAGATTAATGACCCTAAGTACATCATAGTAGAAATTACCCAAAATAACAGACAGAAAGAAAAATAATTTAAAAACTAAAAAGAGGAATAATGAGCTGTGGAACAATTTCAGATGGTCCAATATACATGTAACTGAATTCTCTAAAAGAGAAAAGAAAGGGGGCAGAACAAACAAAGTAAGACTTGAAAATTTTCTGAAGTTAATGAAAATTGTCATTGCACATAGTCAAGAAGCTCAGTGAACTAAAAGCATAAGAACCACGGAAATAACAACACAAAGACACATCATAATAAGATTCTTCAAAGCTAGTGTTGGAGAGAAAACCTTAAAGCAGAAAGAGAATAATAACACCTTATAAAATGGAACAAAGATAATGAAAATAGATTTCTTGTAATAATGCAAGTGGGAAGTCCATGGAGTAACCAGTCAAATACTGAAAGAAAAGAAGTCAAATTGTCAGTGTAGAATTATGTTCCTAAAAAAAATAAATTTCAAAAATGAAGACAAAATAAAGATATTTTCTTGCATAAAAGAGCAGAAAGAGTTTATCACCAGCAGATCCGCAGTACAAGATATTAAAGGAAATCCCTCAGGCAGAAAAAAGCACTGCCAGATGGAAACACGGGCTTCCACTGAGGAACAAAGAACACTGGAATTGTATATAAGTAAATATATGGGATAGGTTTTTTTACTTAACATTCTTTAAATATAATTGACTATTTAGACAAGGATAATAACAATGTATCATGGTTTTATAACATAAGTATAATACTATGCATGACATCAATAGAATAAAGAATGGAAGGAAGAAATGAAAGTAATATCATCATAATGTTGTGCTGCACATTACGTATTGTAATTCTCCTTGAAGGCAGACCATGATTACTTAGAGATGTACAAAATAAACCCCATAGAAAACTCTAAAGTAATAAAAGAAAATTCATAGTTGATAAAGTAACAAGGTAAAATCATAAGAAAAGTAAAAACAATCCAAAATAAAGCAGAAAATGCACAGAAGGAAGCAGAGAACAGTGAAGAAAAAAAAAGGTAAGAAAAAATACTAAAATTTAGGCATATCCATAATCACGTTAAATATAAATGGTCTAAAGTTCATCAACCAGGCAGATATTATCAATTTAGATTAAAAACAAGACACAACCACATTATGTCCACAAGAAACACATTTTAAATGCAAAGACCCAGCAGATTGAATGAAAAAGGGTGGAAAAAGAGATACTGTTCTAACAGCAATCAAAGAAAAGCTGGAGTTATATTAAAACAAAGTACATTTTAGGAAAAAGTATATTACTGAGAGTACAGAGTCACTACATAAGGTTAGAGAGTTGAATATATCATGGAACATAACAATCCTAAATGTTTTTCCTGAAATATTAGGCTTTCAAAATATATGAGGAAAAAATGATAGAACTGTAAGGAGAAGTAGATCTACGACTATGGTTGGATTTTCAAGATCTTTCCCAAAAACAATGACAAAAAGTAACGAGACCATCAGTAAGGCTATAAAAGACTTCAACAACATCACCAATCAGCTTACCTAAAATTGGTAAAACACGCCATGCAGCAACAGCAAAATATACTTTCTACTCAAGGGCAATAGTAACTATAATAGCTACCAGAGTAAACCAGACTCCAGTAAGATTTAAGCTATATAAATAATGCTCTCTTACTACACCAGAATTGCATTAGAAACAAATAGTAGAAAGGTCTTTGGGAAATCCTGAAATATTTGGTGACAAATAACACATTTTTAAATAACTCAGGGATTCTAATAAAGAACTTTAAAATATGAAAATAGTTTAATGAGATAAAACACAAACAACATATCAAAATTTATGCAATAGAACTAAAGTAATGATTATGTGGAAAATTATAGCACCAATCGCCTGTACTGGAAAAGAAAGGGTTCGAATTAGCCTCAATTTCCACTTCAACCAAATAGAAAAAGAAGAGAACCCGTGTTTATAGTGGCACAATTTATAATAGCTAAATCTTGGATACAGCCCAAATGCCCATCAACAGCAGAATGGATAAAGAAAATGTGGGTTTTTTTATACAGTGGAGAACTACTCTGCCATAAAGAATGATAAGCTTGAGATATTTCTAGGTAAATGGATGCATCTTGAGACCATACTCTTAAGTGAAATAAATCAGACACACATGTTTAAATACCGCATTGTTTCTCTGGTGTGAGAAACTGAAAGTGTAAAAAAAGACTAAAATGTATTACATTGGGGAAGGGAAGAAAGTGTCCAAATGGGCAAAGGAACAAGAGAGGGGGAGGGGGAAAGAAACAGAGAGACAGGAGAAATAAGAAATGGAAGGAAAAAATGGAAACAAAGCTTTTGTAAATAGGGAAGGAGGAGCGGGGTGAAGGGAGGGGAATGGGAAAAAAAGAAGCAACAAGATATATCATCTGCAGGTACAAATCCCCTCTGATGAATGTTATCACTATGTACATCTAAAATGTACCATTAAAATAAAATTTAAATAAATAAATAAATGAAAAAGAAGAGAAGATTCAGTAAAAAGTAAATAGAAAATAACACAAATAAGAGTGTCAAGTAGGAAAATTAAAATATAAAATAGTAATGAAAATCAGTGAAACCAAAGGTGATTCCATGAGAAAAATAATCAATAAAATTAATAAAATGCTAGTCTGATTGACCAGGGAAAGAAAAAAACAATAAAAATTGCCAATACAGGAACAACAAATGTGTCATTACCAGAGTGAAAGTAGAGTAAGAAAATATGGTGAACATCTCTAGGTCAAGAAATTGAACAACTTTGACAAAATGAACAAGTTCCTTCAAAGGCACCAACTACGAAACTCACTAAAGAAAAATAATCTTGGTACTGCTAAATTTGTCAGAAGACACAATATTGTGAAATAAATGTGCTCTTCAAATCTACACAATGGAGTACTACACTGTCATAAAGAAGGATAAACTAGAGTCATTTGTATGTAAATGGATGTTCCTTGAGAATATACTACTAAGTGAAATAAATCAGACACTCATGAGCACACATTGAATTGTTTCTCTGATATGAGAAACCATAAATGTAAATAAGGACAAAGTAGTGTAACGGATATTATATAAAAGGAAGATAATATACAAAGGAGAGGAGTACCAGAAAGAAGGAAGGGGGAAAAGCAGGAAGGGAAAAAACAGAAAGAAAGGGGAAAGGGAAATCATGGAGAATTGTAAATAAACCTGCTGTAAATAGGGAGGGAGGGAGCAGAGGGGAGGGGCGGGGGAGAGGGGGAAGAACCAAGATGCATCATGTATAGGTACAGAATAAATGTAATGAATGTGACCATTGTATGCAGAATGTACCAATACATGTTCTTGGTTTAAAATAAAAAAAAATTATTTACATTTTGGATTTCTCATATAAGAGAAACCATGCAATATTTAACCTTCCAAGTCATGTTTATTTCACTTAACATTATAGTCTCGAGATCCATCCACCGATAGATGACTCAAATTTATCCTTCATTATAGCTGAGCAACACTCCATTGTGTGGATATACCACTTTTTATTTTTATCCATCCATTGTTGAGGGGCATCTAGGGTGTTCCTGTAAGTTAGCTATTGGGAATTGTGCTGCTGTAAATATGAATAAACACATATCACTGTAACATGATGACTTGAACTCTTTCAGCACGGTATCTAGGAGAGTTAGGAGAGTATAGTTAGCTCAAATGGAATTTGTATTTTTAATTTTTTGAGACATCCCCATACTGATTTCCATAACGGTTGTACTACTTTACATTCCAGCCTACAGTGCTTTTTCCTCACATCTTCACCAGCATGTGTTGTTTTATGAGTTATTCCTAATAACCATTACTGGACTAAGAATCTCAGTGTTGTTCTACTTTCCATTTCCCTAAGAGCCGAGGATGCCCCATATTTTTTAATACATTTATTAGACATTTTTACTTGTTCTTTGGAGAGATGTCTGTTCATTTCAATTGCCCTTTTTTTTTAGTGACTCGCTTGAGGTCTGATTTTTCTCAAGTTCTTTATATAGTCTGGAGATTAGTCCCCCAACAGAGAAAGAACCAGAAAAATATTTCTCCCATTCTGCAGATTGTCTCTTCACTCTGTTGATTGTTTCCTTTGCTGTGCAGAAGATTTTTCAATTTGATATAATCCTATTTGTTGATTCTTGGAATTATTTCTTGTGCAACTGGGGCTCTGCTGGGAAAACCCTTGCTTATTCCTATGTCTTCAAGTGTATTATCTGTTTTATCTTCCTGCAAATTCAGTGTTTCTGTTTTTATATCTAGCTCTTTGATATATTTTAATTTGCTTTTAGTACAGAGCTCAACACTATTTGTTACACAGGCTATCTTTTCACCTGCATTTGCTTCCAGCACCTTTATCAAAGATCCGATCCAAAATGTTAATGGGGCTGCTTCTATATCTTTTATTATTATTATTTTTGTCTATTTACTTTGGAGGGTTTTGTTTTGTTTTGTTTTGTTTTGTTTTGTTTTGTTTTGTTTTCTGAGACATGTCTCACCATTCAGTTCAGGCTGACCTTACACTCACTATGTAGCCCCAGGCTGGCTTCGAATTCACAGTGATCCTCCTGTGTCAGCCTCCCACCTGCTGGGATTACAGGCATGAACCACCATGCCTGGCTGTGTCTTCTTTTCTATTCCATTGGTCCACATGTCTATTTTTGTGCTACTACTGGTTTTTTTATTTCTGCAGCTTTGTAGTATAATTTGAAATCTGAGATCAGAATGCCTACTGTTTTATTCGTATTATTCAGGTTACTTTGACTATTCTGGGTCTCTTTTGTTTCCATATAAATTCAAGATTGTTTTTATAGTTCTGTGAAGTATGCTGTTGGTATTTTGAATGGAATTGTATTAGATCTATTTTCATTTTTGGTTCAAATGACCATTTTGAAAATATTGATTTTGCCTGTCCAGAAACAGGTGATGTCTTTCCATTTTCTAAGGTCCTCTTCCATCTCTTTCTTCACAGTACAACAGTTTTCATTATAGAGGTCTTTCCCCTACTGGGCTCTCAAATTTCTTAATAGTTTTTAAGCAAAGTGGTCCATATTTTCATTTTAAAGTGGACATCACAAATTACATAGCTTTCCATTGCTATAGGACTCAAAACACAGAGATTTTGGTGGTATTAAGATAGAAAAACAGGTCACTAGTCAGCAGCCAAACCATGCCAATCACATTTGTTCTAAGAACCATAGCAGGACTGGGCCAGTTAGTATTTGCATAGGAAAAATAGGTCACTAGATCAATACAGAGTCCAGAAATAAACCCACCACACATGGATCGTTGATTTTTGACAAACATACAAACAACAGTGAGGAGGCAGTGGGAAAACTACCATCTTTTGAACAAAAGATGCTGGAAAATTAAATATTTATATGCAAAATAAATGAACTTGTATGTAATCTTAGATCATATACAAAATTAATACAAATAATGAGACACGGGCCTAAAGTAAAATATGAAACTATAAAATTGTTATAAGAAAAGTTCAAAGATAATATCTATGACTTTGTGTCAAGCAAATATTTCTTAGCAACAAAAGTTATGATTCGTAAAATAAAAATAATGCAAACATCATCAAAACTAAAAACTTCTCCTTGAAAAAACAAATTAGAAGACAAGACACAGAATGCAAGGAAAATATTTACAAAGTGTATTTAATAAAGGATTTATATCTTTATACATAAAGAGCTCCTAAATATAAAAAACTAAGAAAATGCAGCCCAATTAAAAATTCGCTAGACATTCAAATGAAAACTTTCCTAAAGACCCAAATTAACATGTGAAAAGATGCTCACTAGCACTAATCATTAGAGAAATACAAATTAAAACCACTATGAAAGATTAACACTAAAAAGACTTACCATACCAAGTGCCGGTGAAGTGTCTGGAACTTTCATATCCTATTGCCGTTAATGTACATTGGTAGAGCTACTTTAAGAAAAGATTACAACAGTTTACTCAAAAGTTAAAAATATACCTGCTATGTTCTAGCCATTCCATTGCCAGGTAGTCACCTAAGATGAAAGAAAAATTGTATGTCCATACAATGATTTGCACTTAAGTCTTCATTGCAGCTTGAACCACATCACCAAAATCCCCGAAAGACTCAAATGTTTAAGTTGTAAGTGTATAACCAAATTGTAATACATCAAAATAATGGAATACCCCTCCAAAATAAAAAGGAATAAACTACCTCTACACGCCTTATGGATGAATCTCAAAATGTTATAAGCAAAAAAAGAAAAAAAATTGCCCACAAATAACTAATATAAAATTCTAGAAAAAGTAAAGTTATACTCGTAGAAAAAAAGATCAATAGTTGCTGGGGTCTGAGACTACTATATTAACGGAACAGAGACCATGAAGGACCATTTCTGGGCGATAGAAATATTCTGTATCATAACTTTGGTGATGATTACATGATTATATACATATGTTAGAATTTCTTAACTTATATATTTTACAGTAGTTAATTTTATTTTGGTAGATTCCACTTAAAAGAAGCTGAGAGTTTACCTTTTAAATTGCTTATTAGAATGCTTCTCCCTGGAAATGAGCATATTGTTTCAGCAGAAAAATACAAATTAATTTCTGTTTTACTATGTATATTCCTAACGAGATTCTCTTCTGAGACTTACTGATATCAGCTATAGAAGAGCAACTCAGATACAAGGTAACACAACAGCTCCAGCGTTTGATGTTGCAGTCTCATCTGGCATCACACGGCATTTAAAACTGTTACATAAAACAAAAACACTATCAGCAAGCTTTAGCCACTGTCCTTCCACATATAGTTCCTGGTGGTAGTTTTGTAGAAAATGTCTTTCTGCAGAACCTGACTAATTTCTCTGAATTTGGGGTGGGGAGTGGAAGCGCTGGGGATGGAACTCAGGGCCTTGCTCTTGCTAGGCTAGCACTCTACCGCTTGAGCTAAGTCCCCAACCCCTGTCTTTGAGATTTTGATAAAGCTAGTATCCTTTGATACTAGCTCTTCAGATCCAGAAAATGGTCTGCTATACTGCATACCTTAAAATTTCAACATTCAGGGCCTCTCAGAAACAGTTTTATTAATAAACTTTATGTAACTAGAATCTGTAAATCTGGAAGGAAGTGTTCTTTAATGTTATCTTATAGCACCTCCTGGTGTTTAGATATGGAAGATTTAAATCTTAGATGCCTAGGACTTTATTTTTCCCTAGTCAGAGATATTAAAATGATTCTTTATGGTGAAAAAGGAGAATGAAGAATGAACAAAATATAAATTATTTATAAAGAAATAAACTGAGGGATTCTTGGTTTGAATCTGCTCTCATTCTTCAAAAGAAATGAAAATAATATCCACTTACCAGATAGTCCTAACTAAAAAACAATGAACAGACTGGTTTATTAGCAGGAGTTACATCCTAATTTTTAAAACAATTTATTTTTATGTATCCAGCTACCCTTAACCCCACATAGGGTGTTTTTTATTGAAAGAATGTATCATTATATAGAAACTAGCAGATACAGTCTTGTCATGATTGAAACCCCAAAAGGAGACCAGGGCTTGTCTCATCAAAGCCTCGTGTGCAAAGTAACACATTTTCAGGTATTTGGTCAAGTCTTCTTTCTTTTCAGTTGGTAAAGTCAACCAAGGTACAGCCTCGTCCCTCCTCAGCTCTACTGCACAGTGAGGCGGACACCACTTCTGGGTCCAAGGTGAGGTTAGGGCCATAGCTCCCCACACTGAGTCATCAGCCACCACCCCCAGACGCTGGGCCTGCTTCTACCGCACAAGATGGCTTATGCTCTAGCTGGGCCCTTTCTCTCAGTCAGGTTCTGAGAAATTATTAGGCACAGAGAAGGAGCTTTCTTACAAGACAGTTCGTTATTACTAGTTTGGGTTGAAAAAATGTTTTCCAAGGAAAATCACATGGCCTGTCCGGCCATGCTTGCTTAATGAGAAGGGGTGAGGGTCACTGCTGTTTTCATCATCTTACACACTGACCATTCCATTTTCCCTGACTTCTGTTAAGATAATCAACCAAAATTGGAAAGGGAAAAAACTGTACTCAGGGCAATTTGCTGCATCTCAGTGTCTCTGGAATAATTTGGCAGCGGGGGAGATTGGGGAGACGAAAGCTAGATGTCTTGAGATTATCTGTGAATTTCATTTACCCACACGGCTCTTGCCCCAATTCCACAGGTAACCCAGAGTCAACTGGAGTTCATGTCTCCCATATGCATACTGAACAGAGCAGGTCCTGGGGTGAAGGGGGAACATTTATCATTAAATAGCTTACAAACCCAATAGTAGAGCTGACTTCCTGCTAACATCATCCATCTGTAACTAATAGGTAGCATGTCTTGGTACAAACCAAATGATCAGATTGAAATTTGAAATTTCATAAACTGATTACTTAAAATGATCCCTCTATTTAAGTCTTTTCCTTTTTAGTTTTTGCTGCTCGTGAATTATTAATATACATTTTTACTTTACCAGGGAAAATCAGCAGGTGCTTTTTAATTATTCAAAGTCCTCGGGAAACCAAATTACTTAATGTAATTACAGCTGAGATTTTTTTAAATTACCAATAAAGCCATTTACAGTTCTTAGAGAATTTGACAGATGCATTCGCCATTTTGTAAAGGGAAAAAAGACTTCATTTTGACTTATTTTGATTTTGTTTTGCATAAGAATTGCAGAGCAACAATCAGAAAAAAAGATGGTAATGGTTATCTTAGAAATAAAATATGCTGTTTTCAGCTGTGTAAATTCTATCCATGAAAATCCATTTAGTTTTGTTATAATTTCACATAACTGGGTGTATGATGAGGGTTTCCCATGTCATCTTTGGTACAATAAATAAGAGAAGAATTTGTTCTTAGCAGAAGAAGATGCCAAATATAAAGAGTCAAGCAGAGTGCAAAATAATGCGCTATGCTACTATGAAAGAAAGAGCAGCCAGCAATTAACAATATACTTTTCATGTTTTAAAACAATTTTGTTTTTGTTTAGAAAGCCAGGATCTTATGAAGCTGCTTTTCCAAATACCTTCTGATTTTAAATAAACTGGGAGGTGTTTTGGACGGAAAATTTAAGTGCAGCTGTCCTGATAGGAAAACTTCCATAATTTCATACTTGAGCCAACCAATAAAGAACCCATCAACCTTTTACAACTTCAGAAAAAGCCTCGAGCTAGCATTTATGCCCGCCTCAATATGCAAAGGCTCCACTTGGCTGGGATTTGACTCTGGGGAAATTATTCTGAAAGGAACAAGTTAGAAAGGTATAAGTACACCAACTTGTAACACAGCAGAAAAACATTTGCTTTCCTGGTGCAACCAAAGGACACCTGCACGTCTCTCACGGCCCTCGGTGATGACCTATCTGTACCAACAGTGCACACAAATTCTGCTTTTTATATTAGTGCTCCTGCAACTGACAACATTGTGTTTCAAGAAGCTAAAATATGGCATAAAGTAGGGTTCTCATGATCCATGCAGCTCACAGAGATAAACATAATAATAAAACATTCTTCCAAACACATGTCCCAAAATAACCTCTAGTGTAAAGCTTCTAGGGCTGATCATAAATTCAACCACTTATTTTTAAAAAGGGATCCTTTTCTTTCCATTGAGAATTGTTATTTCTAATTAAACAATTGAATTGATTCTCTATCCTTTTTATGTCTTATTTAAGATTAAGATTTATCCATCCCATCGCGGCTTTCACAAAGGACTCTATTTGGTTTTTAGCCGACTTCTTTTCATTTATTCCACCAACTGTTCTGATATTGATCAATTAAAGAGCCTTCTTTGGCTGCTTGTAGGTTATTTTTAAGAAATTATATACCTTACCCTCTTCACACTTCACTGAAGCTACTATTAGAAAGTCCGAGTCGTAGCACTTACTAGTCACCATTAGAGACATTATCACCAGACACAGGTCCTCAGGCCAGTGCCAGCCCATGGCAGAACTGACGCTGCTGTTTTCCAAAATATAAAAGGCAGGGGGAGAGACATTGTCATAAAACAGAATATATCAGAATGTATTCAATTTGGAGGGCTACTCATTCCAAGAGTATGTCTTTCACCTTTTGTTTTGTTTTGTTGTTTTTTTGTGAGAGGGTCTCACTATGTAGCCCAGACTGGCCTCAAACTCACGGCGATCCTCCTGCCTCTGCCTCCCAAGTGCTGGAATTACAGGCATGCGCCACCATGCTCAGCGATGTGTTTCACTTTTTTAAGGATATGTTTATCTTTCTTTTTATAAATGAAGGTGATTATATATGATTATTGCCTTTTAAGGGACCTACTTGGCACAATAAAAATGCTACATGAATTTCCAAGTTCTGTGATCTTTGGCTGCTCCATGAAATTCCAAAATCTGAACTAATCTAAAGCAAGAAGCCCCACGACCTCCAAGATATTCAGTAACAAAGTATCAGCTAAAATGTGATGTTAGATATGGGCTGTGGGCCAAGAGGGAAGCTTCTCCATTAGCCTTCAGTTAGGAATTAAGCTGACCACACTCAACTTGATTTTTATATGCAAATTCTTTTTCCTATCTTAATAGTTTATTGCCTCAAGCAGCTCACCCACTATTTTTGCCTCCAAACTGTTGTGTTCACTGTTGGCTTCTTCACCAAACCTTCACCCAAACAAGCAACAAATATTACAAAGATCAGTTTCACCATGGGTACTCCTAGGTCAGTGTCCATGGTGGGGTTTGAAGAACTGAGTTTTGAGCGACTATCAGAAAGGCCTCAACTCCTCAGTCTCAGCTTCCTCACCGAAGTCCTTCCACCTACCTCTGGATGATGTGGGCACCTCATCGTCTTCCCCAAACCTTGGTTCCTCTCCCGCTACATAATGGCTACACGAAAAGTCCTGGCCCTCCAAGGGCATGTGAATTGAAGTTTACCTGGGAAAACTGCAGTGATTGCTTTGATAGTATTTTAATTCCAAATTCAAAGTCAAAGAGTGCAATTTCAATGGTAAAAAAGGAAAATAACTATCATCAGGGACGACTTTCCGTGGGTGGAAGCCAGCTTAGTATTTTCATGGTTATATGTAGCAGGTCATAAGGGAATACGGAAACTATTAAACAGTGATAATTAACATAAGTTCCTGCATAATCTACACTTTATTCTTATATAGTTGATATACTTACAGGTAAACCTATATTGTATCTGCAAAGCCACAACACAACAGGAAAAACTTACATCATCAGTATTTTATTACATCTGTGGATATTTTTCTTTGCTTGCTTTTGCCCATGAGATAGCATTTTAGCTTTTGGATCCAAGTGTTACACATTCACTAGCTGGATTTCCTATGTTCTGCAATTCTCTACATAACCTCCATTAATCTAGATTCTCAAGGGGCTCTCAGGCTATTAGATCCTTTAAATTGAAGACTTGTTCTTTTATGTACTTTACAGAGAATACACATTGAAATTCTATCTTATCCACAGATTGGAGAGAGATGTTGATTTAAAACAGGTGTATATATAATTACTTGGGTTTTTTTAAATACTTTGCTATTATTATCAGCTTATCCCTAAAGAGCAATATTTAGATATTTTTCTTTCCCCAAACTGCCTACTTAAGAGTCATCATCTCTTTCTATACGACTAGAAAAGAGTATATATGACAGAGTTGGGAAACATTCAGCCATAGATATAGTAAGGTAAATAGATGCAACATTATCTCCGATGAAATATACTTATTTTAAAGTACTTGATGCAAACTGGCTAAAAGTAAGATTTTAAAATGTTTGTAATTTTTATACACAGTCTGTGCAATCATTACAAATATTAAATAAAAACAAACATTTTCTAAAACAGGTTGCAAAAAAAAAAAGTCTCAACTGGTGGGGAAAGTAAGAAATGTTTTGCAGAGATTTTAGTTATTCCTCAGATCCCTAAATATCTAAGTAAAACTCCTATGTTGTGAAAATGTAACTTCCTAACAAATACCTGTGCCAGCCTCCTTGCCCTGTTCTCTGGCCCTATTACCTCTGCTCAGCCTACCCAAAGAGAACTTTGGGAGGCACCACTATTTTTCATAGGCGTCCATTTTAATGAAAGTACAGAGAAGGAATTAATCTTCTCTCTCAGAGTAAGTGAAAGCCAGCCTGGTGAACTGAAAAGCGGACTGGCTTACCATCGGGAAGCGTCTCCAGATCAGGTTGGGCTCCCTAACAAGTTCGGATGAGTCCTCTTTGGGTATGAACTATTTTCTTAATTTTAATAGAAGCCAACTGCAACCTGGCATAGTGGCATACACCTATCATCACAGATATTCAGGAGCTTAAGGCAGGAGAACTGCTTGAGTCCAGGAGTTCGAGACCAGCCCAGGCAGCATAGCGCAAGCCCACCCTAAAGGGAAATCTGTTCAATAAATGGTATTGGTATTGAATAATCGAAACATACATATGCAGAGGACTAAAACTGGACCGTGTCTCATACCATATAGAAAAACCAACTACAAGATGGATTAAAGACTTAAATCTAAAGCCTCTAGTCATAAAACTACTAGAAGAAAGCATATGGGTAAAGTACCCGAGTTGAGCTTAGCAATGATATTTCAGGTTGACCTCAAATACACAGTCATCAAAAGCAAAAACAGATAAACAGAATTACATATAAAGAAAAGCTTTCTGAAAAGTAAAGGAGACAAGAAGGAGGAGACAAGCTGTGAGTTTGAAAAAAACATTTGCAATCCATACATTTGATGAAGAGTTAATATCCAAAATATATTACAAAAATTAACTCTAAAGAAAAAAAACCCCTTAGCCTCTTTAATAAATGTTGCTAGAAAAACTGGCTTTCCACATGCTGAAGACCCATATCTTTCACCATGCACTAAACTATAGGTAGAACTCTTAAAGACATAGGTGTAGGCAAAGATTTTTATGAACAAAACCCTGATCACAGAGGAAATATCACAAAGAATCAACGACTGGGATCTCATCTTATTGAAAAGCTTTTGACAGCAAAAGGAACCACTAACAGAATGAGTAGACAACCCCCGGAGAGGGAAAAAATTTTTGTCAGCTGTTCCTCCAATAAAGGATTAAGATCTAGAATATATAAAGATCTCAAAAAAATCAGACCCTCCAAATTTAAAGACCCAATACAAAAATGGGCAGCTGAAATGAATAGACACTTCTCAGATGAAGAAGTAGAAATGGCAAATAAAAGTATGAAAATGATGTTCAACCTCACTGATCATTCGAGAGATACAAATTAAAAGAAAACTGAGATTCCATCTCACTCTAGAAAGAATGGCTACTATCAAGAAATCAGCTAATAACAAATGCTGGTGGGGCTGTGGGGAAAAAAGAACCCTCCTCCACTGTTGGTGGGAATGTAGACTGGTGCAAACCCTGTGGAAATCAGCATGGAGATTCCTCAAAAAACTAAATGTAGACCCAGCTATTGTTGGTATCTGCCCAAAAGAATTAAAAGCATAGCACAGCAATATATGCATACCTATGTTTATAGTGGCACAGTTTGTAATAGCTAAATCTTGGAAATAGCCCAAGTACCCATCAACCAAGGAATGGATAAAAATGTGTTTTTTTTTTTACTACAATGGAGTACTACTCTGCCATAAAGAATGAAAAGCTTGAGACATTTCTAGGTAAATGGATGCATCCTAAGACCATACTCTTAAGTGAAATAAATCGGACACACATGTTTAAATACCATATTGTTTCTCTGGTGTGAGAAACTGAAAATGTAAACAAGGACTAAAATATATTATATTGGGAAGGGGAAGAAATTGTTCAAATGGGAAGGGGAACAAGGGAGGGGGGAGGGGAAAAGGAACAGAGGGACAAGAAGAAAAGAGAAGGAAAAAATGAAAACAAAGCTTTTGTAAATAAGTAGGGGAAGAGGGTTAAGACAGAAGGGGACTGGGAAAAAACTAGCAGCAAGATATATCATATACAGGCAGAAATTCCTTATGATGACTGCTATTATTATGTATATCTAATATGTACCACTAAAATAAAATTTAAAAAAAGGAAAAAAAACCCTAAATAATTCATTCAAAATGGGCAAGAGATCTGAATAGATATTTCTCAAAAGGGATATATAAATGGCCAACTAATACGTAAAAATTCTCAAAATCAGTAATTGTTAGCAAAATGTGTATCAAAATGACATGATATATCATCTTGCACCTGTTAGAATGGCTATTACTAAAGACAAAAGATAAATGTTAGATCAGGCATGGAAATACTGTGGAGGATGTTTATGCTGTGGTTGAGAATGTAAATGAGTACAGATAATATGGAAAACCCTAAAGGGGTTCCTCAAAACACCAAAAATAGAATTACCATATGATCCAGCATTCTCACTTCTGGTATTTATCTAAAACATTTGAAATCAGTATGATGAGAAGATCTGTATTCCGTGTTCATTGCAGCACATTTCATAATAGTCAAGTTATGGAATCAGCAGATGACTGGGGAAAAATGTGGTATATGTATAAACTTTGGAGTACTACTGAGCTTTACAAAAAAACTGTCATTTGCAGCTACGTGGATGAAATTGAAAAACATTATGCTAAATGAAATAAGCCAGGCAAAGAAAGATAAATATCACATGTTCTCAATCATATGTGGAACCTGAAACAATCAAATTCATAGAAAAAAAATGGAATAATGGTTACCAGAGCCTGGGAGTTGGAGCTAATGATGGTAAAGAGTACAAAGCCTCAGTTAGATGGAATGAGAGTTTGTTTGTTGGCTTTGCTTTTGAGATATATTTCACACCATGCTGAATATAGTAATTATTAGTGTATTGTACATTGTAAAATTGCTAAACAATTTCAAATGTTCTCACTATAAACATAATATGTATTTGAAGCAATAGATATGTAATTAACTTCATTTAATTATCCACATTGTATTCATTAATTGGAACATCACTTTGTACTTAATAAATATGTACAATAATTTGTCCACTGACAATTTTCAAAAGAAAAAAACTGTAGCTTAATGATCTAAGATGAGCGTACCACACTTACTATCACCAATCGGGTGAAGAAATAGAGCTTTGGAAGCCACTGGAGCAGTTCTTCATATGTCCTGTTTCAGGAACAAACATCTCCCTCACCTCAAACTTCACCAGCATTGTGATCCTTGTGGCGGACTTATTATTGTGGTCAGCTTGAGCTGGACTGAACTGGTGTGGTTCTGGGCATAGACGATCCACCTGAGGATTGTTGCTGATGCAACAGAAAGGAGAATGGGAGCAGAAGCTAGTTGGCAGGCTATTTCCAGAAGAAGCTCTGCTAAGGCTGGTTCTCCTGAAGGGGACTCAACCGTTCTTGTCAAAGAAGGACCTCGGGGCCTTGCTATCGTTGAAGATGGCTGCTGTTGTTTCAGGGGAGCTCTGGTCTTCATCTCTGCTGTGAGTGTCCTATCCTGGTTCCAGTAAAGATTTCTTCAGCCATCATCTGCAGATGTGGACATACACGGGACAGTGCTGTGGCCTCCCAGCCCTTGATTGGATCTTTTGGGTCTCCAGTGCACTCTTCCTACAACTAACTTATGGATGAATGTTATAACTTGTAAATGTCCTGTATTAAATCTGCTCTCTTGCAAACCGTTGGCTGTAGACAGGTAACTAATACAATCCTTACAGCACTCATCTACATATTCTTATAGCTTTATTATCCAAATATGCATCTACACACATTGTGGTTTTTGACTTCCCTTGTCCCAGTTACCTATTACTATAATAATGCTGCATGACAACCAACCACAAACCCAACTGTAATAGCTTACAATTGATTTGGTACATCTGCTGAGCCTGATCACACAGCTGCACCAACTGGCTTCCAGCTGATTTGTGCTAATCTCAGCGTAAATGATTTTGATGAATTGGCTTTACTCCATCTATATCTCAGTTCCAAGCAGGCTGAAGTACAGAAACAAAACATCATAAAAGGAAATATGTAAGACATTCTAAGACTTAGGATCTTGTTGGCACACTGTCACTTCTGCTTCATCCTGAGACAAAGCAAGTCATACAGCTGAGCATAGTGTGAGAAAAGAAAAATATTGCTAAATAAGATGTTGAAGGGCATGAATGTGAGGAACAGTGAAAAGCTGGGGCCATATTGACAATCTACTACAGTATGGCTCATAGTCACAGTCCTTATGTCTCTCTACTACACATGCTGAAATACATTCAACCCTTACAAGACCCCCCTCAAAGGCTCATCATCTGATAGCATCAGGCTTGATTCAAGATCTTGTGATACATATCAGGGTCTGATATAGACTGGGTTCTCTGGAAGTTGTGTTGGAAACAAATCTGCACACAACGTGATTATTAGAGAGTATTCTTAGAATCAACACTTGTAGAAAAGAATGAAAGAAGCAGGAATGGATACATGGAGAAGTTGAGTGATAGTTCAATCCCAAGAAAAGATCCTACCCTTCAAAGAAAATCGAACACCTAGACATATTATATTCACACTAAAGAAATCCAGAAACTAAAAGGAAAACCTTGAAAGAAATCAGAGGGAAAAATACCTTATCTGCAGAGGAACAAAAATAAGATACACAGTGGACTTCTCATCAGAAAACATGCAAGTAAGAGACAAACGAAGTGAAATATTTCAAGCGTTGAAAGAAGAAAAATCCACCAAGTATATACCCAGCAAAATTATACTTCAAAATTGAGATAGAAATAAACATTTAAAGACTGAGTTTATTCATCACCTGCAAACATAGCCTGCAAGAATTGTGAAAGAAGTTCAAGCAGAAAGAAAATGATGTAGGTCAAAAACAGATCTACCACAATAAAACAAAGGAAGTAGTAGAGCTAAAATAAAACACATTTTCTTATTCTTGACTGAACTAATGCATGACTGTTCAAATTAGTCAGAGCAGCAATGCACTTAGTCATTATGATAAACAGGTAAAATGAATAAAGGCAAAGACATAAGGGACAGGAGGGTAAAACAGAATCCTTCGCTGTAAGTCAATTATGCTACACGTGAAGTAGCAGAGTGTTATACAAAAGGGGACTTGGATTAGTTTAAATCTAGACCAACTACCAATTTTTTGAAAAGTATATTTGATATGCTAAGCAAAGAGATAAAACGTAATCATATAAAATGCTTCAACTAATAACAAAAGACAGAAAAAGAGGACAGAAGAAACAATGAATAAATGCAACAAATAGGAAAAACAGTTATAAACCTGTTAGATAATTCAAATATATTAATAATCATTTTAACTGTGACTGGTCTAAATACACCAATTAAAAGACAAAGATCATTAGGGAAGATAAAAAAAGTCAAGACACTATGTTGTCTACAGGATACCCACTTGCACTATAAAGACTGAGATGGGTTAAAAATAAAGGAATGGAGGGTATACCATGCTAACATAAATCAATAGAGAGCTGGAGTCGATATGTTAATGTCACATAATGCAAACTTCAAAACGAAGAAAATAATCAGGAATAAAAAAGAACACCGTAATTATTAAAAAGTCAGTTCTCCAAGAAGACACAACAATCATGAATATGTGTGCACTGAAAACAGAACATTAAAATACATGACCTAAATATAAAATGCAAAAACTGATAGAACTAAAGGACGAAGATATGAATATATCATTTTAGTTAGAGACTTCAACACCCTTACCTCAGTAATTTGTAAGCTAAGCAGGAAGTAAATCGGCAAGGTATGGATGACCCGAATTATCAAACATCCATCCACTTAACCTAGTTAGTACTTATGTACTATCCCATGCAACAATAGCAGAATATGTATTCCTCTAAAACTCGGAACATTCACTAAGATAAACTATATTATAGTCCATAATTCACATCTTAACCAGGGTAAAAGAACAAAAATTGTACAAGTTATGTTTTCAGATGTAATGGAATTAAACCAGAAATCAGTAACACAAAGTCAGCTGAAAAATCTCTAAGATATTCAAAAACGAAAGAGGGTACTTTGCCTAATCCATGAATCACAGAAGACAACTCAAGAGAAATTAAACATATTTTAGAATAAAGATTCCACAGTACGTAGTCACTTATTTAAAAGTAAATTACTTTCCTATATACCTACTGGTGAACAATTGAACTTTGAAATTTTAAAATAATACTATTTGACACAAGACCCAAAAAGTAGAAAAAGAAATATTTAGGTGTAAATCTAACACATGCCCATGAAAAACTGCAAAACACGGATGAAAGAAATATAATCTAAATAAAGAGATGTTTCATGTTCATGGATCAGAAGACTCAATATCGTCATGATGTCAATTTTCCCCAACTTTATCTATAGAGTCAGAGCAACAAATCAGATCCCAGCAATCTATTTTGTAGATATTGCAAACTGATCCTAACATTTGTATGAAAAGGCAAAAGACAAAAAGAAAAGTAACATAACGCTGAAAAAGAATAACAGATTGGAAAACTCATACCACCCAACTTCAAGACTTCCTATAAAGTTAACAGCAATAAAGGTAGCATAGAAGAGACACGTAGACCAAAAGAAGAAATGGGACAGCACATAAATAGACCCATACAGATACATTCAACCAACTTCTGTCAGAAACACAAGGCAATCAAGGAGAAAAGAAAGTCATTTCAAAAAATGATCTAGAAAAACTGGAAATCCATACATACGTGAAAAAAAAATCTTAATGCAGACCTAACAACTTTTACAAAAAGGAATTCAAACCGTTTGGGAGATCTAACTAAAAAATGCAAAATTTAAAAACTTTTAGAAGGAAAGACAAAAATCTGCATGACCTTGAGTTTCATAATGAATTACACACACACACACACACACACAAACACATGATTGGTATGTCTTCTTGTGGAGCATTTGACACTAAAATCATACTGTATGAAAGAGAAAATGATGTTTAATTTACTGAAACATGAAATTCCTACTCCATGAAAGACACTGCTAAGAGGACGGAAAGACAAGCCTCATTCTGGGAGAAAATACTATTTGTAACATATGTATTTGCTTAGGGACTTGCATTACAACACATAAGGACTCATAAAACTCACACAACCCAATTTTTTAAAAGGGCAAAAAATATGGACACACTTCTCACCAAAGAAGATATACAAATAGAAAAGGATATAAAAATATGTTCAACATTATATGTCACAGGAAAGTGCAAATTAAAACAAGAAGCTACCATGGCCCACTTGTTAGAGTGATTAGAATCCCCCCAAAATTGACAGTCCCATTTGCTGGCAAACATGCAGGCTAAAAGGACACTCATTCTCTGCTAGTGGGAATGCAAAATGGTATAGATACTTGGAAGATGCTTTGAAACATTTTTACAAAATGGAAAATAGTCTTATCATGCAAATTGGCAACTGTACCATGAGATATTTACCCAATTGATTTAAAAATTTATGTCTAGGCAAAAACTGCATGCAAGAGATGAAGGGAGGGAGGAAGGAGGAAGAGAGGAGATGAGCAAAACAATTAAGATGTGTTATATATACGTACCACTCTCCAAGAGGAATATATTCATTATGTACTATAAACAGGTACCAATAAAAATACAAATTTAAAAGACTATGAAAATATGTATAGATACTATATTTATAATTGCCAAAAACTGGCAGCAACTAAGATGTCTTTCAATAGGTGAGTGGACCTGAAATAAATCCAACACAATTAATACTATTTAGTGTTAAAAAGAAGTGTTAGGCAACGGGAATAAGGCAGGGGGCATCACAATCCCTGACTTGAAATTATACTGTAAAACTACTGTGATAAAAACAGCACAGTACTGGCATGAAGACAGATCCAAGGGCCAATGGAACAGGCTAGAAGATGCAGAAACAACTCCAAACACATTCAAATACTTCATCTTCGACAAAGGAGCCAAACACCCTCACTGGAAGAAAGATAGCCTCTTTAATGAATGGTGCTGGAAAAATTTGCTTGCCACATGCTGAAAACTAAAACTAGATACATGTCTTTCACCATGTACTAAACTAAAATCAAAGTAGATCAAAGATCTAAACATTAAAACAGAAATACTCAATCTCCTGGAGAATAGAATAGGAAGAACTCTTGAAGATGTAGGAGTAGGAAAAAAATTTATAAACAGAACCCAGACTGCACAGGAAACAATACAAAGAATCGGGGCTTGGGACCACATCCTATTAAAAGGCTTTTGCATAGCAAATTAAATCACCAATAGATGGGGCAAAAGCCCACAGACTGGGAAAAATTTTTTGCCAGTTGTCCCTCAGGCAAAGGTCTAACATCTAGAATATATAAAGCACTCAAAAAATCAACCCCCCCAAATTTAAAGACCCTGTCCAAAAATGGGCATCTGAAATGAATAAACATTTCTCAGACGAAGAAATCAAAATAGCAAATAAATATTTTTCAACATCATTCATCATTTGAGAGATGCAAATCAAAACATTACTAAGATTCCATCTCACTCCAGAAAGAACAGCTATTATCAAGAAATCAACCAATAACAAATGCTAGCAGGGATGCGGGGGAAAAAAGAACCCTCCTCCACTGTTGGTAGAAATGTAGGCTGGTCTCACCACTATGGAAATCAGTGTGGAGATTCCTCAGAAATCTACAACTAGAGGTTCCATTTGACTCAGCTATTCCTCTGCTTGGTATCGTCCCAGAAGAATTAAAATCATCATACCACAGCAATACATGCACAACCATGTTCATACCAACACAATTTGTAATAGCTAAGTCTTGAAAACAACCTAAATGCCCAACGACTAGTGAATGGCTAAAGAAGATGTGGTTTTTCTACACAATGGAGTACTACTCTGCCATAAAAAAGGATAAGCTAGAGTCATTTGTAGGTAAATGGATGTTCCTTGAGAAAATACTCTTAAATGAAATAAATCAGACACTCATCAGTACACATCGAATTGTTTCTCTGATATAAGAAACCATAAGTGTGAATAAGGACAAAGAAGTATAATAGATACTACTAAAAAAAAAAGATAACAAAAGAGAGGAGAAATAGATAGGGAGAAGGGAGAAAAGGAAGGGAAAAAGAAAAAAAGGAAAAAGGGAAAAAATGGAAAAATATAAATAAACACACTGTGAATAGAGAAGGGTGGGGGAACGGAAGGGAGGGGCGGGGGGGAAAAGGGGAAAAACCAAAATGTATCATGTACAGGTACAAAATAACCATGTTGACTATTCTCATTATGTATACAATGTACCAATACATATTCTTGGTTAAAAAAAAAGAGAGAGAGAGAAAAGAAGTTTTCAAGCCACACATACCTGGATAAAACTTAAATCATTGCTAGGTGAAAGAAAACAATGCATAAAAGCTACATATGTTTATACGCACACTCACACACACACACATATATATTTAAACCAAAACATTATAGACAGTGTAGGTGAAGCAAAGAGCCTTTTTAGGACAGTGACAGACACTATTCTCTATGATTCTGTAAAAATAGACACAAAGGTTCTGTGTATTTTTGAAACCTATAGAACATTATAGCACAGAGTAAATAATATATACCAATTTTTAAAAAGCATTTAGGAGTTCAGGGGATCCCAGGATTAAAACGTACATTATGACAGAAAAATCTAGCTGTGTCACACAAGTCTGAAACAGCGTCACCACCGGGGTGGGGGGGAGTGAATGCTGACATAAGAAAGGTTGGAAATGGATTCCATAAGAGCACGTGTTAGCTCAATATTCTACTTTATAAAGTTGTTTTTCGTAGGGGCACAGTTTAGGAATTCTGAAGCCAGTACACATGTATACTAGAACAGAACAGCTAAGTAAACGGCAAACAGAGCAAGCTGCATTTCTTACCATTGGATTAGAAAGGGTGCCGCTTAAGCTTCATTGTCAGCCTGCCGCCTGGGGGCTTAGTAAAGCAAACTCTGAGTGTGTCTGGGCACGTAGTGGAGATGTGACCTTAGTACTATACATGTTCCCTGGACCTTTTCTCTCTGGCACTGTTCGTTCCCTTGCTTTGTTTTCCCACTGCCATGTACTAAGCATCTTTGATCCACCACACTCTTCTACCACGATGTCTCTTTCTCGAAGCCTGCTCACCATAGACTAAATCCTCTGATGCCATCAGCCAAATTAAACCTCTCCTTTAAATTGTGGATGTTGACTATTGTGTTCCAGCAATGAGAAAAGCGACTACTACAGCAGGTTACAGGCACACAAGAGGAAACAACTGGAACAATACATTTGGCGATGAATTAGAATTGAAGATAAAAGTACGCACTTGTATTTTAGTTTACTTTTTTAAGAGTAGAAAAATTTATTAGGGAATATGAATAGCTCCTGAGAGACAAGACGGGTCCCAAGTTGGTTGCCCTAGCTTAATTTAAATACATAAGATTACATACAGAAATATTGATAGCTACATCCCAATGGCAACCACCACCCATGGCTCCAAAATCTTGATTTCTAAGATAATTTTATGATAAAAGGAGCTAGGGCTCTTGGAGAATTAGCTGGTTCTAGGGCTGGCAGAGGAAATTTAATCAGCGATTGAATAAGAAGACACAAATCTCCTATGCAGAAGAATTCTAAATAATTTATACAGATATTCTGCTTTCAAGCAAAAGGGACATAACCCCCCACTCCTTAAATGTTTGCTTTATATAATGATTCATTTCTAAAGGGTACAGTATAGCAAGCAGACATGGAGTATACATTATCAGTAGAAGAACCTGACCACACTGACCTCAGTCAGGTGGCCAAGATCAGCAGCAACTGCCTATATTGATAGTATGAGGTCTTCCTCCCCGCAAAAATAGAAAGCCCCAATCCAACCACAAGAAAAACAGGAGGATATATAGGGATGAAATGTATCTATTCCTGTTCACTGACATCACTAGTAATCCTGGCATAAGTGAGAGTCGCTTTGACCATCAGACTGAAATACAATGTACCTTTCTAGATTCCCTCCTCAATTTCTTCCATTGTACTTTGGAAAACATTTTCATGTTGTTTTTATTTGACACAAATAAGCACGTCATAAGAAGGCAGAGTAGATATTATGACTGCCATAAACTATATTGAATTTAGTCAACAAGGGAGCTTGGGGTGGGCAGAAAAGACAGAAAACAGCCATGGAAATAAATGCATTAATGATAAAATAAGCATGCCTGTGTATGATATGGAGAATATGAGGGAAATACACTTTACAGCTGATAAGGTAGGATAGAAATAGTCAATGTAAGTTTTAAAAAAAAACCTTGATTTTATTTTTAAGCCTTGCAAAGAGTCAGAAAGCAGGGATTAAAAAAAAAATGTAGAAGCCTATTCACAAAGAGCCATAGAATAACGACAAAAACAAAAAAAGAAAACTTCTCTCATGAAAATCAAATAGAGAAGAAAATAAGCTAGATTTCTTTTCTTTCCCAAAGTCAGATTTTTAAAGTTTTCAAAGACTTCTCTGTACTGGCAAGGATAAAATGAACACACACTCCTAAGGAAGAAAGACCTGACTTTAAATTCCAATTCTGCCATGTACCTGTTGTGACCTGGGGTGACTCCCAACCTCTGTGCTCTAATTGCCTCATTTGAATAATGAGGAAATAATGTGTGTTTCTGGGGCCTGTAGAAAAGATGAAATGACATGGAATATTCTGGGACAAATAACAATTCTAATGAAAGTTCGTCACCCACAGCATTATATTGGGTCACCAGAACCTTGTCATTAAGGTCCTCAGGTATGTTTTCTTTCAATAATTCAAAACCATTCCCAAGGAGAGCAAAAACAGATTTATTCACCTTTAATAACTTCTTTGGCTGAGGCAAATAGCCTCCCTGAAGGAATAACCAAGAATTGACTGGCTTCCTCCCCAGCCACACCAGGGAGAGAGGGAAGCAAAGGTTGATAAAATTCTACAAAATTTCTTCCATGTTGACTACATAGCTTCTCCTTGCTTGGACATTCATTAGGTTGCTGGCGATCGTTTACTGGCTTCTGGGGTAATTTAATTGTCATGTTGTTTACCTGGTGTCTTCTGTGGGGAAATGAGAGTCTGGGCTACTTTGCTATCTTCTGCAGGCATTTAAAAAAAAAAAACCAAATTGGGTGATACTTCTTTCATAAATTGAATTAAACTATTTGGTGTCTTCCTACTAAAATAAAACCCAAACTCCTTGGCCTTCAGGGATTGCGTAATTTACCCCATATCTTTACTTTTCTCTCCAACTTTAATTTATTCCATTCTCTTTCTCACAGAGCTCCAACCACAACCATTTTCTTTTCCTTCCAGGAACTCTTAAGTTCCTCCCACCCCAGGGTCTGTTCACAAATTTCCACTTCCATCTAAAACACTTTCCTTCCCCATCTGTGTTGCTGATGCATGTTTTTAATTCCTCAAGTGTTATCTTCTGAGGCTTCTCAGGAAATTTGCCCTGGACCTTTCTGACTAGGTTGTATTGTTTATGTCTTAACACCAGGCACTTTCCTTCATAGCATTTCTCCTACTGTTAATATACAGCTTTTAAGATGAGGTTGTTTATCTGTATCATTCATCTCTACAAGCTATTAAACTCTTTAGCGCAGTGAAAACACTCAAATTTATTGCTGTATCTACAGTTTTTACCATAGGCACAGTAGGCAACCTAAAATATTTTGGTTTATTTCTTTGATAAATAAATGAAACTACTCATTTTTTTCAATTTTTATTAGTACATATTTGCAGTAGATAGTAATTGTATTCCTCGTTGGTATTCCGAGTTAGTAACATAACACATCTCAATTCTATTTTCATCCCCTTCCCCTCCTTCTTATCCCCCCTTCCTCCATCTCTTGGGCCTTTTCTCATCTGAAAAAGCTCTATCTTCCTACTTCCTATATCTATCTTTTATTTTGATCTGTATTTATATAATTTTGGATTTCTCATATACAAGAAACCATGCAATATTGTGCTGGTATAAACATGGGTATGCACGTACCACTGCAATATGATGTCCGAAGTCTTTCATTTAAATATTTGCCTTTTCAACTTTGTCTCCTCTTTAGTCCTATACAGATCCTGTCGCATGTGGATTTGCTGTCTGAGTTTAGTCCTCACACATTAGACTTTCTAAACTAGAAAGTCTACTCTTTCTATAGTACCACAGGGCAAAGGGCAGGTGTCCTCTGTCCACTGTGACTATTTCCATTTTGCCCCAGGCAGCCAATACTTTCACCTGTAGAGAAGTAATTGTGTTTCTAAAAATGAATTTTAGTTGTTACAAAATTATGGGCCTCTCCATCCAAAGGCCCTGTTTGCAGACAAGGCATGAACATAGGGTGAAATTTCTTGCACTGGTGAAAGGCATGGAAGAGAAGTAATTTTGGAGAGCACTTCACCATGACCTCTAAATAATGAGGTAGAGTGCCCTCATTCTGCCTCATTTCATTTTTCATTCCTCCAATGTATTGGGTACCTACTATATTGAACACTTTGTGCCAGACTAACAGTAGTACCAAGATTAATAAAATTTGATCCCCACCTTTAAATTCATTCTAGCTAAGGAAACAGACTCGGATAAACAACCGTAACACATTACCAATTATTAATTCATCCAATGAACATTTATTGAGCACTTACTGTGTGTCAGGAATTGCGCCAGGTGTTGGGGAAACAATGATGAAAAGAAATATCCTTGCTCTCAAACAGATTACAGCAAGCAATTATTGTTAAAATATATGGCTGAGGTCTCAGAGAAGTGAGAAATAATTGCCTCATATAATTCTTTCAGCAACTCAGCTAATAAAGGCAATTTCCATCCTCAAGAATATTTTGCTGTTGGTCCCTTTAATAAATGGCAAGGAGACAGACCATTTTTCCCCTAGAAGGAAAAAGAGTACAATATAAAGGGAAAATTATGATGAAGGAAGACAACAGGACCTATAAAGCACAAAGAAAGAAATGTCAAAAGAATAAAAGGTCAGAGTAAAAGCACACTTAAACTTTTAATAAGGTCAAATGGGAACCAATTAAAACAATAATACTTTCTCAATTCACTGTGCAGGTAAAATGCTGAAGGAAACTTGCCACAACACCAGTTCAATTCCCTGCCTCCAGGCGGTACTTAATTTCACTGTCCTGGGTAGTGGGAGTATGGTTCTCACTTGTGAGCCCTGGTTTCTATGCAATAGCTTTTCTATGCAGTTTGTTTACCAGTTAAACCAATTTGGTTTTTTGCTAACTTAGCAGCAGAAATTAAGAGAACCCGGATCTAGTTACAGTTCTTTGCGTCTTCCAGGGTTTTTCAGAGGCAACACTTTGTACAGGACTCAGTAACACATAAGACGTAGACTTCAGAGCATATGAAGATTGTCCCTCAGTTTTTATCCTGCCACGGGGAAGGATACAGTCTGAAACATATGGGAAGTATCTTAACCTGTTGTTTTCCATTTGGATGAAATGGTGTCTAGCAAGTATTTGCATTTCTTTGTGGAAGTTTCTGAATAATAAAGTGTGTGGTTAAGGTCCTTCTCAGGGTTGACAGTCTACGAATCTATAGCTTGTAACATTTTATTTGACTTCACAAGGGGAAGATCAAAAGAGCAATGGTAGTGAATACTGCCATGCTCGGCCTGGATTCCCCAGTGAGGCCCATTTATCCATGCCTCGGCTTTTTAATATTGGGGGCTTTTGTGCATGATGTCCAATTTATTAAATCAATGCCAATAAATTTTTAATTCATGTCTTAAGTATTTCAAAATTTATTATAAATGTAATTAAATCTCCTTAAACAATTTAGAGTAATTTATTGATTTAAAATAGACATCCTGATTCCTTTGAACACTTCAAATACCTTACTAATAGACAAAATATAGAAATATACTGTTTTCAAATCACGTTACTATACCTAGTCTTAAGCTTGCTCTAGAACATTAACAAGTATTTATTTTCTTTATTATTTCTATATTTCCTTGCTTACTGCTAGTGTTAATGGCAACACTAACTTTGATGCCATCCCAGAGTTACAGTATTCTCATGAAATCAAAAGAATAAGGAACACAGATGTCAGAAATCCAAGATTACAGAATCTGGGTTACCAACCAACTGATTATAAGATTTGATTGTTTATCTCAAAATGACCTTAAAGGATTATGGAGTCTTTGATAGTTATAATTAAAGCGATAATATGAATTTACAGTCATTACTTCATCTTGGTTTTAGTTCTGTATCAATGGTGGCTATTCATAAAATGTTGTATCTTAAAGGTTAACTTGGTGGGTGTTAAACAATGTGGCCCACTACAGCAACATTAAAATGTATGTATGTGCAGGGACACTCCCGTAACAATGAGCCATGTATTTGTTCCAAGACACCATCGCCCAATAAAAGAACTAGAGTTACTTGGAGAAATAGCTGATTCCAAGAGTGTACGAAGAAAGTTCAAGATGGGTGTAAAATATCTTACAATATCAGAAAGTGAGAATTTGCTCAAAAAATGATGGAGGAAATGCCAACTGAGAAATACATGGGAGTAAAATAGGAATTATAATTTTATAATTATACAGTAATTATAATTTAAAATTATATAGTAATTGATTCAGACAAGAATCATTAATGGGTGCTGAAATCATTGCATGAAACTGTTCGGGATACTTATACTTTCAAAGTATCTTCCCACAGTTTATTTTGTTTTAAAGGGAAGATGGTGCATTTATAATGAAGAATCCCCACAAGTAATACTTTAATCAAGCAATCAAATTAATATCAACAATATTGACAAAGTGTAGTTACACTTGTTGCAAATAGGGAGGGGTGGGTGAATGGAAGGGAGGGGAGGGGAAGGGGGGAAGAGGGGGGAAAACCAAGATGTATCATGTACAGGTACAAAATAACCATGTTGATTATGATCATTATGTATGCAATGTACCATTACATGTTCTTGGTAAAAAATAATAAAAAAAATTTAAAAAAAAACAAAAAACACAATATTGACACAAATCAATACTTTTGATTTGATGCACTGAAGACATACCACATACATAGCCAAAAATGTACAACCTGAATTTATGTAAGGAAACAGGCAAATCCAAATTAAGGCTCATTCTTATAAAACAACCGGCCAGAACACTTCAAAATATTGATGTTATGAAAGCAAAAATGACTGAGGAAATTTGCTAACTTGTGTGATATTTTCTTGGGTCCTAGACTGGAAAAATTTATTATAAAAGATATTACTGAGACAGTAGGTAAAATTGAATATGGATTGTCAGTTAGATGATAATATTATATCAATGCAAATTTTTATGAATTCAGTCATTACAGTTAGGCAAAAGAATGTCCTTCTTCTTAGAAAATGTATGCTAAAATATTCCATAGAAAAGAGTCATTACATCTAAAATATTCTCTCAAATGATCTGTGATTTAGCGTACTTACATTCACCCAGTCCTCTGTGCGGATTCCACATCTGTGGATTCGACGAACCATGGACCAAAATTAGTTTATAAATTGCACCTATATTGAACATTTATAGAATTTTTGTCATTATTCCCTAAAAAATAGTATAATAATTATTAACATAGCATTTAATTTTTTTATATACCATACGCAGTCCAGAGATGGCTTAAAGTATAAGGGAGGATACCCTTAGGTATTATGCCATGTAAAATAAGAGACTCGAATACCACAGATTTTGGCATCCCAAAACCTGTGGGGGTCCTAGAACCAAACCCCCTCAGATACCTTCAGATACCAAGGGATTAATGTGTACATGTACACACACACACACATTTGTGTGTGTGTGAGAGAGAGAGGAAGAGACAGAAACAGAGACAGAGAGAGATGAATGTGGAAAATGTAAACTCCTGATGCATGTAGGTAGATGTTATATAGAAAAGAGGAATACAAATTGTTGGTGGAACAACATACTGCTATTATACATAGTTTTTAACTTGATAAAATTCTTAAAAGGAACGTGTTTCCTTTCAGGTGCCATCTAGAAGTACTGAGAGACAGGGACACCGCAAGTGTGTTGTTTATGTCTCGCTTGCTCTGTGACTGTGTTTCAGGTGCCGTCACACCGGGAAGCCCTCCTTCACGAAGACAGCATGCTGGAAACGGAAGCAGCCTTTTTAGTGCTTTTGTAGCAATCTCAGGATATGCCACCTTGACTTGAGCCCAGAGTGTATGGAGATTTGAAGTTGTCTCAAAGATGCTTTTAAGGCCACCATCATTTTCAGTCTCTAGCAGTTGATGTTCTTCTAGAGCGGACAGAGTTGACCCGCCTGGCTTAACCACAAATGGGTCGTGGCTCTCTTCCTTCCAAGTTCTGGGGTAGTAATGCTCAAAACCTTTGTCAGCTTGGATAGGTGATCATGCACCAGCTAGGAGAAAGAAGGCCCTGACTCAGTCTCTTTCAAAATCTCTGCTAATATCTGAATTCATCAAAAATCACAATGTTCCATCACTGATCCCTGAATTCCAGTTTGGCTTTCGATGTAGCCACTTGATCTGTCAACTTGAACACAGCTGTCCCTTCTCTGAAGTGACAGATTGAGTTCACTGAGTTCATTGAGTGGGTTGAATGTCACACAAGCAAGCAAGTTTTGTGACCCATTGTATGTCCCTGAAATATGCTTATAGTAGTGACCAGTTTTCTAAAAGAAATCTCTGGAGCAGCTCTCATAATCAAAAACTCTACCCAGTGATCTACTTTTAGAAAGCCATCTCGCTTTTGTAGATAAGGGAAGACGTGTGTGCTATGTATCCATCTCTTCACAGAGCTGTGTGAACAGACATGAGTCAAGGACATGTACGTTAATGTGGTTGATCATTTTCATCACATCTTGCAAGCATTCAGGTGACGTTTTTTGGCTAGCCAACATTTCTCTATGGATGATACTGTGTAGACTCACATTCAGAAGCAACCTCTTTGACCCGAGAAGTGAAACCAGAATGCCAAACTGCGTGGCAGCCCCTCCATCGGTGCACATACCAACGCAAATTGACCACTCCAGTTTTCCTGGTATGTAATACTTGAATAGTTATGAAGCTGTGGTTTTGGTTGGCAACAAAAGTGCACATAATATATCCTCAGGTAGATCCCATGTGTAGATCAAGTACCCTGAATTAAAAGACAAGGCTTTGGAGGGTTTATTTAAAAATTGATAGATCCTTCTGAAAAATCTATCACCCCAAAACAAGCATTGTTACCTTTCTGCTGACATCAGTAAGCTCATCAACCTGGATTGTGTACAATAGTGACTCATCAATCCTCTCTAACAATTGGACCTCAATATCCTCTGCAGTTTCATCAGTTTGTCTAGCTATGGTGCTAACCAAAAGAGAAACATGTGCCACCTGCTGAGCTGCAGCATTTCCTAAAAGTTCACAACAAATGTCCTCAGCAGCAGGATATAAACGCTTCACCAGTGAGGACGTCTTAGATTTAGCAATGCAGTTAGCCACTAAGAATGACGCTCTCGGTGAGGATACATTTGATACAGTGGTGGCCTTTAATACTCACTTCTATTATTTGTGTTCATTTTTTAAATTAATTTTATTGATACCTTTTAGATATACATAATGATTACATTCATCATAGGCAATTTGTACTTGTACATGATGTATCTTGATTTTTCCCCCTTCCCATTCCTTCCCTTCAAATACTCTTCCCCTCCTTATTTACAACTTTGTTTCCATTTGTTTGCTTGTTAGTTTTTTGGGGTGCTGGGGATCGAACTCACGGCCTTGCACTTGCTAGGCAAGTGCTCTACCACTGAGCTAAATCTCCAGCCCCTTGTTTCCATTTATTCCATCTTTTCTCTTTTCCTTTTCCCTTCCCTCCTTTCCCCCTTCCCATTCCCTAGTTACCATTTCCATAAATCAGACACACAGGAGTAAATATCACATTGTTTCTCTGATATGAGAAACCAGAAGTGTAAATAAGGACCAAAATGTATAATAGATATTGTAAAATAGGAAGAAAGTGTTCAAAAATGTGTTCATTTTTAAATAAACCCTTCAAAGCCTTGTCTTTTAATGCAAGGTGCTTGATCTACACATGGCAAAGCACTTTTGAAGTTTTACGGCTTCGTTGGATGGCTGGTCACCACATATCATACAAAGCGAGTCTGGAGAATGGAGAATGTGAATCATCTGCTGCAATGACCTGTAATTTAAACAGGACTCGGGATCTTCTTTTAAACGCAGCTTTTCTTTGTTAGAAGTCTTAGAGTCTCTTAGTCTTCTGCTGTTTCACCATTGCGTCCTTCCCCACTTTCAAAGAAGTGCTCCAGTGGTGTTTGTTTTTTTTCTCACTTGGTTAGCGTTAGCTTGTGTGCGAACCAAAACTGTGACTGAAACAAGTGGGAAGTGTGAGAAAGAGACACAGATAGAAATGGTAAAGAAAATAATGGGCAGGCCGTATGTAGACTAAAATGAGCGTCATAATCCGACCTAAAGCCTGCCACCAGACGCGCCTGTACAACTAAAGTACATTAACTCACCACTATAAAGCCTGTCATCAGATGCAACTTGACTGTCACTTTGTCACTCACTAATAGGGCTTTGATATGAGTCTGCAAGCAATTGATGCATTATGCTCTCTGTGCAGTCAAACCTCTCTGCTAATGTTAATCTGTATTTGCAGCTGCTCCCCAGTATTAGCGTCACTGCCTCAGCTCCATCTCAGTTCGTCAGGCATTAGATTCTCATAAGGAGCCCACAGCCTAGATCCCGCATACATACAGTTCACAGTAGGGTTGTGTTCCTATGAGAATCTAGTGCTGCTGCTGAAGTAGAGCCCAGGTGGTAATCTAAGCAATGAGGAGTGGCTGTAAATACGGATGAAGCTTCATTTGTTCACCACCAGTCACCTTCTGCTATGTAGCCTGTTTCCTAACAGGCCACGGACCCATACTAATCTGTGGCCCAGGGGCTGGGGACCTTGTACTGGATACACTGCTCTGTGTTTTTACATTCCATCATCTCTACAAAAGCCCATCTGTTTCTTCTGCTTCTGGTGAGAACAAAAAGAAGAAGACAATATTCTTGAGGTGAAACTCAAGATAGCTGACCAGCATTGAGGAGGAAAATGAGCAATCATCATTGCTCGTGAGTTAGGACCTTCATAAGTGACACTATTAGCCATCTTAAAGGATTAATCATAAAGGATGAATGGTGAGTCAGTGATGCACTGAAGTTGTCAGCATCAGTTCAATCCACTGTCATCATGAAGAAAGGAGCTGGGTTGGCTGATGCGATGAAAAGCTTACTTGTCATGGGAATAGAAGACCAGCAGAAGTGCACAGTGCTCAGCCTCCTGATGACCAGGCTAAGGAAGAGGTCATTTCCATAGGCTAAAATAGTGTAGGAGCATATTAATGATCCTACCTACATGCAAATGTTTACAGCAAATCATGGGTGGCATCCATGCTTCAAAAGTCATCATGAGTTTCATACTGTGAAGGTCAGCAGTGAGGTAGCAAGTGCCAGTCATGAAGATACCAAAGGCTTTAAGGCAGAGCTGCATAGAATCATTTTAGATGAAAAGTATCTGTCAGAATAAATATTTGATGAAACAAGCTTAGTCTTAAAGTATATGCCGGAGCACATACACAGTCATCAAGAGTTCGAGACCATGCCAGCATCCAAGGCATGAAAGACCATGCAGTGTTGCTTTCAAGTGGAAATGTTGTAGGGTTCAAATTAAAGCCTACCTAAGGTACCACTCAGAGAACTCTAGAGCATTGAAAAGTATGAGCAAGCATACTCTTCCTGTTTATTGTCACTACAATAAGAAAGCGTGGATGGCATTAGCATTTTGTGAAGACTAGTTTCCACACTGTTTTATTTCTCAGGCGAGAGCATACTACAGGCAAAACAATATCCTGTTCATGATTCCTCAGATCGTTGACAAAGCTCCAGGGAAACCACAGCATATTTGCAACATACATCCTGATGTAAAGTTTGTATATTTATCCCTGAGCGCAACCACACTTGTTCAACCCATGAACCAAGGTGCGAGAGCTGCATTCAAAGCAGCTATTTATTATTATACACTGTTTACCTCAAGTGTTTGTGCAGACTGTTGAAGCAACTGAATCCTGCCAAAAGCTCTGAGAATTTTGGAAAGGTTTTAACATTCTAAATCTAACATCTAACATCACTGCAGCATAGAAATTCACACGGCATTGCATGAGCCACATATGCAAGAAAGTTATGAGGATGTGAACACATTCAAGAGCTTTAACCAAAGATTCTGCTGTTGGTGAAATAATAAGTACCAGTAGCAATACACCAGTGCTTGGGAACCAGCTAGTACTGAGCATTAGTAAGCAGGATTTTTATGAGTTTGTTGACATTGAGGCTGAACAGATTTCCAATGAGATGCTAATATAATTAGAGAAAGAAAGAAGTTGAGGCAGAGGAAGAGGATAGGACCTGAGAAAACAAAAAGTCACAGCAAAGAAACCAGTGGGGGGATTTCCTACTATCATCAGGATACATGGATGTTAAAAGAAATGACGTCAGTTTTAATGTTCAGATCTTTGATCCACTTTGATTTTAGCTTAGTGCATGGGGAAGGATACAGGTCTAGTTTTAATCTTTGGCATGCAGACAGCCAGTTTTTCCAGCATCATTTGTTAAAGAGGCTGTCTTTCTTCCGGTGAGGGTGTTTGGCCCCTTTGTCAAAGATAAGGTGACAGAGTTTGGACATGTTTCTGCATATTCTAGTCTGTTCCAGTGGTCCTCGGGTTTTTTCTTTTTTGCCAGTACCATGCTGTTTTTATTACAGTAGCTTTGTAATATAATTTCAGGTAAGGGATTGTGATGGCCCTGGCCTTGCTTTTGTTGCCTAGAATTGCTCTTGCTATTCTAGTTTCTTTTGGTTCCAAATAAATTTTAGGATTTTTTTTTCTAATTCTGTGAAGTACGCGATTGGTATTTTTTTTTTATTTTATTTTAAACCAAGAGCATGTATTGGTACATTCTACATACATTGGTCACATTCATTACATTTATTCTGTACCTATACATGGTGCATCTTGGTTCTCCCCCTCTCCCCCGCTCCTCCCCTCTCCTCCCTTCCCCCCTATTTATATCAGGTTCATTCATCATTTTCCATATTTTCCCTTTCCCCTCTCTTTCCCCTGTTGCCTTTCTGCTTTTCCCCTTCTTTCTTTCTAGCACTCCTCACCTCTGCACACCATCCTCCCTTTATATAATATCTATTACACCTCTTTGTCCTTATTTACAGTTAT
>PVJO010016535.1:0-42225 GCA_004026905.1 Hystrix cristata
TTCCCATCCCATTCCAACCTGCTCCCCTAGCTAGGATATCTAAGTGACAGTGGCCTGTTCCTTTTCCCTCCCCTCTCTCTTTTTTCCTCTGCTGGGTATTAAACCCAGGACCTTGAACATTCTAGACAAGTGCCTTACCACTGAGCTACAACCCCAGCCCTTTTAATTTTAAGACAGGGTTTTGCTAAGTTGCCCAGGTCGGTCTTGAACTTGTGATCTTCCTCCCGCAGCCTCTGGAGTAACTGGGATTACAGGCATGTGCCACCACACCTGGCCAGACGATGTCCGCTACTCCAGCCTGCCAGACAGTTTCCCTCTCCTGTCTTCCTGAAGGGCCCTTTCACTATGCTTAGGGGAAAAAAACAAAATAAAATCCAGTCTATGGAGTGAATTGAATTCTACCTCTCAGCAAAATTCACATTAGGATCTTAACCTGCTTTGTGCCTGTATTTGGAGACACGATTTTAAAGAGGCCAGTATGGTCATTTGAGGTTATAAAAGTGGGACTATAAGCGGACAGAAGACAGACACCATGTGTGCATGCACAAAGGCCGTGTGAGGGCAGAATGAGGGGTGGCCACTGCAGGCCAAAGAGACAGGAGATACCAAAGCTGGGGACACCTGCATCTTGGACTTCCAGCCTCCAGAATCAAGAGAAATAACTTGCTACTGTCACCCAGTGTGGTGGTAATTTTTTATGGCAACCCAAGCAATGGAGACACCAAGTTTAAGGTCAGTGAATCAGGCTGGAGTTCCTGGAGGAGTTCCTGGCGACTGTTCATTTAGCTTACTGCAGCAAGGCTGGAGGCCTGTGCAAGGTCCCGTGGATGGATGCAGGAAGTCGGGTCCCATGCTCTCAGGAGGCAGGACAAGTCCCTGACCGGTTGCCTTACTGGTTTCAGAGGGTGGAAGTAAGCTAGAGTCCTTGTGGTCGGTAAAGATGCAATGACACTCATGCCAATCAGGGGTGGGGAGCTGGCCATTTTGTGCCTGAGGGGTGGTTCCAGCTATGGTCATACCTGTCCTTGTCTGTGTATTGCTGACGTTCAGGTGAGGCACCATTCCGCAGCCACAGGCAAGTGTGTACTGTGCTCTTCTCATCCTGGTCCTGGAGACTCCCACGTGGTACAGTCACCCGTGGGGACAACGATGACGGTACATCGCTTACAGAGTACCCCGGGGGCACCTGGAGTTTTAAGTTTCAACTCTGCTTCAGGGGAGAAAGCTGAGGCAGTTAGAGGAGTAACTCGAGGCCACTCAGCTGGTAGGTTGATGGGGAGGCAGGGCTGTTTTTAAGGTGTGGAGTCCGGAGTGGACGCCTTCAAGGTCTGCAGACTGGAGTGGTGGTCACCCATCCCCGCAAAGGGCTTTCCTCCTTGCCCTGGGAGAGCAGCCATGGCTGGGGTATTGGGGAAGTAGTGGGGAAGGGTGGGAACCTTGGGCGCCCCCTTATGCTTCTCATGTGAACTGCTACCCCAGGCCTGGGCTGAGACAGGTGGGAGCTGCAGGTTGCCCTCAGAAACAAGAACAAATGGCAGAGATTGAGTGGCTAAATCAAGGCCTGTGCACGTGACTGTCAGGGACTCGTTTGGCTTTCAACCTGCCAGCCTCGAAGCTGAGTGTTCTCAGCTCGTGCTAGAGATAAGAGAGCAGAGGTGAAGTGAGAGTTTACCACACCCACTATGGGAATCAGTGTGGAGAGTCCCCAAAAGATTAAAAATTGAAATTCCATTTGATCCAGATATCCCCCTCAGAGGTACTTCCCGAGAAGAGGGAAACTCCTCATATTACAAGAACACACGCATACCCATGTTTACAGCAGCACAATTTTTAATAGCTAGGTTTTGGAAATAGCATATATTCCATCAACAGATAAGTGGATAAGGAAATGTATTTATACACAATGGAGTACTATACTGCCACAAAGAGAGGTAAACTCGAGCCATTTTTAGGTAAATGGATGCAACTTGAGAACATAATGTTAAGTGAAATAAATCAGACACATGAGCTCAAATATTGCATGGTTTTTCTTATATGAGAAACACACACATACACAGAAATAAAGAGCAAAATAGAAAAGAGGAAATAAGGAGAAGTTCTAATGCTTCCCCAAATTACATATTTTATTATTTCAAAAATATTTTAATATATATGCTAATTTATTTCATTTATACTACTGGTTCATCTTAGTTCTTGAAAAGGAAGTTTTGTGTTATTATCTGTTGTTTCTTCTCTGTAAGAACCTTTTTGGTCTATGTCCTGTACTCTGAGTGACTACTTTGAAGATGATACACAGTGTAATAACTATTGTTATTCTCTTACTATTTTGCAATGAAAAATGTTTTTTCATCGTAAAATAGGATCAGAACTTACCTATCAAATGAGTGCTGACTCTGGGCTTTTCGGCCTTTTTAAACCAGGGGCCGAAAGGCTGAGTACCCAGTTCAGGAGGTGGAGCTGCATTCTGTTTTTTTTTTTTGTTTGTTTTTTTTGTTTTGTTTTGTTTTTGTGGTGCCGGGGATCGAACTCAGGCCCTTGTGCTTGCAAGGCAAGCACTCTAATCACTGAGCTAAATCCCCAGCCCCTGGAGCTGCATTCTGAACCTTCATTTCCCACCCTGTGCTGAGAAGAGCGGCTCTGTTTAGCCTCGGCTGCTAAGGGACGCAGGACCTGGAGTGTGCTCCGGGCCTTGCCGGTGTTCTTCCCACCACGTCTCACGCAGGAGCCTTCCACAGGCCCTTCTCTGAGTTATGCACCTTGTATAACCCCAGGCACAGGCACTAGGAGTCCTGCTTTCCCAGACCTCTCCCCAGCACAGACACACGCAGAGGTGACAGTAACGCATGAAGTGACAGGCGACTGACTCATCAGGCCGACCGAAGGGAATGGAGATTGTAGCTTGCGGGAGTGAGGAGGGGTCTGCTGGGTGTTGAGGGTGGCAGAGATTTCCCTGGGAGACCCAGAAGCGGAGAGGCCAGAGGGTTCGGTGCTACTGGGAAGTGTGGGGCTGTGAGGTCCACAGGCAAGCTCCTGGTGAGTGTCCACGGGGCCTGTTCACATCTTAGGTTGGGCAGCCAGACAAGGGGCCCAGACCTGCCCGGCGCTCACTGAGTTTTCCACGGGAAGCCCAGAGGAGAGAGATGCTGGCGCCATCTTGAGGCCCAGCTTTTCACAGAGAACCGCCTTCCCTGAGGCAGGTATTGGAGACTCCACACTGTGGGTGACCAGGCCACAAAAGAGGACCCACTCAGGTGACAACTGGGCTGGAGGAACAGTCAGAATGACCTTTGGAAGGTGGCACTCAGGGGCTTCAGGAAACTGCGAGTTCCTCGGCCTACTTGATTAGCACCAGCCTTCGCCCCGCTTCTGTTTGCTCAGGGTCATTGGTTTGGAACAACAGGCCGCACTGGGCTTGATGATTGACTTCATTTGGAGTTCCCCTTTGCGCAAATGCACGGGCCTGTTCAGCACAGCGCTTCGTCACGGACCATATACGCAGTGGAGGTTCCCTCAGATGGCATCACCTGGTAACGTGGGGGCCACCTCCTTTTGCGTAAGCACACTCCACGATGTTCCCATGGTGACAGAGTCGCTGAGGGCCATGTTTCTCAGAAGGCACCCCATCACTGGAGGGACACATGACTGTACACTGTGTTTTCTCCTCGTGGTGAACAGAGCTCTACGTGGGTTACCTGAGAGTAGAAATTGACAGCAATGTGGAAGATGATTTTTAGTCATCCAATTAACTCTGCCCACAACTGTGCATGAGAAGTAGGTTCTGGCTGGCTAGATGCTGATATATAACATGCCGTGCCTCAGTCTCCCGCTCTGCATGTGACAGGGGGTGACTGTGTCCTCCCCAGAATCGCTGCAGTTCTGTGCAGCTGGAGTGGTAGCCTCTGTGAGCCACATTACCCAATTCTGGTAGATTCATAAAATTCTCATAGACATACATGGACGGGGCACCGGCTGGGGCGTGGGACTTGGCATGCCAGAGACTCAGTCTGGAAACTTCTGAAGGACACGCGTATGTCACGTTCTGGGAGGGACGGAAAACTGTGATCAGCGGGGAGAGGGAGAAGGAGAAAAGAGGAATTTCTAGTAATGTGAACAATGAGAATGTCTAGAGGCGCCTGTCCTGGTGTGGAACACTTAGACTACTGGATAATAACCTTAAAATACCTTTCTAAATAAATAGTTAAGGCATTGGGGATTCAGCTCAGTGGTAGAGCACTTGCCTAGCAAGTGCCAGGCCCTGAGTTCCATCCCCAGTGCGCCACACCCAAAAGATAAATAAGTAGTTAATCTGGAAAAAAAGGGACGGGAAAGCCTCAGAAGCCAGAGTGCAAATCCCTAGCGGCAGCGTGGAGTCAGAGTTGCGCTCTCTGCCCAGGAGCCTGGTGTTCACCATCCTAGGCCTGCAAGCTGGAAGAGGAGACAAGGTCCAGGTGGGGGAGGGCGCGGCTCCGTCTGAAATCCATGCAAACCGTGGCCTTCAGAGGTCGAGCCCCTGGGTGAACGAGGGAGGAGCCCATTCCCACACAGAAGGGAAACCGCCTGACAACGTCTGTCCTGGCCTCAGCTTCAGCAAGGGGAGAAAAGAAAACCCTTCCTGAGAACTTCCAACCCCGAGCATGTGCTCAGGAGGTCAGACTGCAGCGCACACTGCCGTGGGGCCAGAACAATGAACTCACAGGCCAGCAGGTGGAGTCTGACGTGGTCCCAGGCCGGAGAGCCCCAGACTTGGGCTGAGGGAAAGGTGAGGGCCCTTCCTCCGGAGGAGTGGGCTTTTTGGCTACGCCCACAGCACAGCTTCTTGCACCAAGGCCTGCTCAGCTCCCTCCCTGGCAGGTGGAAACCGAGGCAAAGCTGAGGTCACGCCATATCAGAATGTGCAACTCAAGGGAAACAGAGTGAGGCGAGGCAGGGAAGAGCGGTGGGTTGCTGATCTGGGCACAGCCGCAGGAGAGAATTCGGCTGGTCTCTTGGGCTCGCGGTAAAGGGCCCATGCAAGCCCTGCACCTTGGAACAGTCAGTGGGTAGCAAAAGGGAGCCATTTATCCTCCAGTCCTTACTCCTCTCCCAGGTCTTTTTGGTCAACAATCGCCTCCTGGAGAATTAACTTCCCTGCACCTTTGTGCTGTGTTACCAACCCCCTGTCCGGCCACCAGGAAAGCCAGAGCCCCCAGAGACTCAGGCTAGAAACCAGAAGTGTTGTGTCCCCCGGTCTGCGGGCATGGTGGAGACTGTCCCCAAACTCGGCCCTTATCCCAGGTGGCGGCCTGGACTTTATAATCCTCGGACTGCAGGAGCCGCTCCAGGAACAGTGTGACTGGGAAGCAGAGCAAGCAGGCGGGGCTCAGGGTGGAGCTATCTTGGGGAGGCACAGAAGTTGGGACTAGGACAGGATGCTAACCAGAACAGAGCGTACACTAGGGATAACTTAATGATGATCTCTTTACAAAGGTCTGTTTGCAAGCGCAAGGGCAAGTGGAGGAGCCTGAAGGCCTCATGCAAAAAGCCACATCCCACAGTAGTCACCATGTTACCACCACGAGAAATGGGCAGCTGCCACCTTTGAGAGCAGAAGGACAAAGGGGAGGAGAGGCCTTCAGAAACCGAAGGCAGAGTCCCTTAGGACAGATCACTCGAGAGGCAGATCGCTTCTTGGCCTTTTGGCTAAGATCAAGAGAGCCGGGACCTTTGGGGCAGGGACCCAGTCAGGCTAAGCCAAGGAATCCAGAGGATTAAATACCTGATGTGGCTCAAACAGGTCAGCTGGGAGAATAGATTCAAATAGGCGAAAGCAATGTGAGAAAGAGCTGAAGATGGGAAAAGGCGCAGCACAGAAATTCAAACAACTGGGAAATATGAAAGAGTGTAGGAGACACGGACTGCAGAAACCTCCACGTGGCAGGTCAGAGTCCCAGAGGACGAGGGTGGGAGGCAGGCTCGGAGGTCCCCAGTCCGCCTCCCGGCCCTGTGTCGTCTCCCGCAGACAGCGGGTGGAGCTAGTGCTTTCTACTAACCATCAGAAAGCAGACAAAGTAACCTGATGTCCTTCCGTCAGTTGCATCAGGTGGGTTGTTCGCAGACTCTCTTGCTAGATGCGTCCTCCAGGCTCCAATCCGGGTGAGCTTGGAAACTCAGCACACCTTGTGCCTGAAAGAGGTGTCAAGAGACAAGAGAAGGTGAAAATTGCTTTGAGTCTGAATTTCAAGATGCAAGAAGCAGCTGCGGGGAAGGGACAGGCGAAATGTAGGAGAAGCCTAGAGGCATCTCTAAAGACTGAAAGCCACGGAACTGCCCAAATACTGGCAAAGACGAAAAGATCCTACCTGACTGCAGGTCTGAAGAAAAGCGGGAGAGGTGTGGCGCCAAAAGACGTCCACACCACGTTGGCTCTCTGGTGCGGAAGGCGAGGCGCAGGCACCAGTGACGACACCCGGGGCACTCGCGCCTCCCCAAGGCAGCTGCTGGTACCATGTTGGCACAGAACCACTGGGGGGAAAATATAATTTAAAACACCCAAATCTTCTCTCCACTCAGAACATCTTTCCAAAAAGGCATCAGAGGAAAGAAACGGTTTTATTATTGAATAAGCATTAAACCCAAGTGTAATGCAGGTCACAGCAGTCCCTGGAGAGAATCCAGAGCTAAGACTGCTAAGCCGAAGCCTCATGTTCTACCACGAGCGTCTGCAGACGAGGCGTCTGGGATGTGAGGGTCTACTCACTCACGAGAACTGGAGGGCAAGGCTCTCTCTCCCTTGACGTTTGCCAGGTGCTCGAAGAGTCCTTCCTGCGATGTGAGCCCAGTAACAGGCTTACGTAGCTGTTATAAAGATTTACACAGCCATCAAACAGACTGGGGATTTCTTTTCCAAGTCCGAGGATCTTTTGGACAGCTTTTAGAAGGTGGCACTATTGGTGCGCCATTCAGGCCTGGATGTTTGTGACTGCTCAACTATCTGATTTAACTAGAAAGTCTCAGTGAGGGCACATGCCTGAAATCCCAGCACTTGGGAGGCCGGGGCAGGAGGATCGCCAACAAGTTCAAGGCCAGCCTGAACTACATAGTGAGACTCTGTCTCAAACAAACAAACACACACACAACGACAACAACAAAACCCCACAAACAAAGCCAAAAAACAAAGACCCCAGAGAAAACAAAACAGAAAAAAAATTTCACAGTGCCATTTTAATACACCATTGAGAAGTCTAAATCTATGCAACTGCTTCCTTACTTTGGGGGGATAAGCTTCAATTTTTTTTTTCTGTAGTAAATAATGCTGTAAGACATATTTAAACACATACATCTCAATATATTTCAGTATTTTCTTGAGCTTCTTGGGTGTGAAATTAACAAATCAAAGTACATACGTGTTTCCAACATCCCTGGGGCCCCTGTCAAAAGACCTTCAGAGGCTGCAACAATTTGTCTCCCACTGAAGACCTGGATACTAGTGAGTGTCATTGATCAGCAAGGTTCAACATCTGACTAGGAGGAAAAAGAAGAAACAGAGGAAGAACATTAGCAAAGATATTGGCTCAAATGTGTGAAATTGCCATTTTTACAAAGGTTAAATAGCAATTCCATACGGTTTGACCTAATAATATATTAAAAGAAATATTTTTTCACAGCCTAAAGATACGAGCCTTCACATTGAAAATGTCATATGAATAAAAGAATACAAATAAAAAGAGTCTGGCCCAGAACGCACAGCAACCTTCCTGCCTCAGCCTCCCAAGGGCTGGGGACTACAGGTGTGCGTCACCGCGCCTGGCTCAGAAGTAAAACCCTGGAAAGCAGTGGAACAATGCCTTTAAAATTATATTTAATCTCGATTCTTAAAGAATGAACAACCAAGTGCGAGAGTAGAATAAAATCTTTTCAGATCTGCGAGAGTGGAATAAAACCAATCCCAGGTGTCCCTACAAGGCGCTTTTGAAAACAGGATACAAGGGCAGTGGATTCTGGAACAGGGCTCCTCTGAACCTGTCCTCCGCCCCTTCCTGCGCCCTTCATCCCACCCCAATCCTGCGCTGTAAAGCCACCTAGTTAATTGTTACTTGAGCTTTCTGTAGGACCCGGAACATCTGGGGACCTCTGTAACGGCCGGCCTTCCTTCCGCTGTGTGCTAACCAGCGTTTGGTATTTCATCAACTCCTACAAAATAGATGCATTGACTTGCAGAAAAGTGACGTGTTTGTCTCGAAAAGAGAACGAACGAGCTTGCTCCTGGAGGCCAAATCCTGTCGCCGCGTCTGGAGAAGATGGAAAAGGAGCCACGCGTGGAGCGATCAGAGGACCCCACCCAGGGCCGGTCTTCCTGCCTGCGCCCGCTTTTCTTCCCAGAAATGCGGTTCATGCCCCCGAGCCGCCTCGAGATGGCGCTGTGAGGCGAAGAGGCCGCTCTGTCCTCTTCAGGCCTGGCCCTGAGGGAACCCAGAGGCGCAAGGAGGGGAAATACTAACTGTTCTTAAAGAGCCCACCAGGGCGTGAGGGACGGCAGAGGGGCCTGGTCTGGGGTCGAGGAAGACCAGGGGAAGGAGGCAGACGAACATTAGGCCTTTGGAAAAATTACTGAAATATTATAGGCACAAATAAAGGAAAGATACCTAGTAAAGGAAAAACAAAAAATTCTTTAAGAAGGGAAATATAATGATACTCTTTGTGCTGTAATTATTTTGAGAGGCTGAGGTATGGGGAAGGGATCAGAGAACTAAACCTTTAGTCATCTCAAAAGGGAACCAATAGAAAATAAAAGTTCTGAACTGAAAAATAACAGATTAAGCATATTATTTGGGAAATTTAATGGTAAATCCCCAAAGGAAAAAGAAGTCAGTCAAAAGTGATCTTTTCTAGAGTACGGGGGGTGTTGGAATAAAGGACAGCTATATTTTGTTATCAGCTTTGAGCACTTTTTTGCATATCTTAGAAAAAGTTAAAATATATTTTTAAAAAGTTTCTTTGAGACAGGCTCTCACTATGCAGCCCAGGCTGGCCTCAAACTCACTGAGTAGCCCAGGCTGGCCTCAAACTCCTGGCAATCCTCCTGCCTCAGCCTCCCAAGTGCTGGAATTACAGCACCACCCCATCTGGCTAAAATATATTGAAATTTATAAATCCCCTGAATACCACTTTTTCCCCCACCCCAGAAAAAGCATATGAATGAACGTTTACGTGTTTCACAGGTCAGATGGCCATTTTTATTTATGTCCTGATGTCTATCTGGAGAGGAACTATTTTGGTGCTCTCAGCTGACTCACACCTGGAGACACCTTGCATTTGCAGCCTCCGAGCTTTCTAGAGCTTCCCTGCTCCTGTGACTTGGAGACTCTTCTCCAGGTCTTGAATTTCTCATCTGCTGGCAGTGATGGGGGCTGGAGAGAAGGCCCCTTCCACATGCATCATGCTTGGGTGACAGTGTTGGGGTACTACTTAGTTATAAAAGAGTGGTTAGGATGTGGGTTCTGCCTGGCTGCAGGTCCCAGTTGCCTGGCAACAGAGCACTGTCACGCAGCCCTAGTGGGCAGCCCCAGTGGGCAGCGGGTGTCAGTTGATTCTGCTATTTATCTGCTTCCTTGACAAACAAAATTGGGACAATAATAACGACCTTTCCTTCTTAGAGTTTTGGTGAGGACTAAATAGGACGACGTGTGTGGTTACTGTATATAACGTGCTTGCCTGGTGATCAGCACATTAGCTATGACCAGTATTGAGAATAACGTCAACCCAACACAAACCGCCCGGACTGAAAGTAACAGAACACAGACGCGAGAGTTCCAGGGTTGGCTGCAGGCCCGCCGGGGTTCCAGTCGGGCCCAGTTACTACCTTCTATACGATTCTGCCCTGGAGCTCACAACAGTCAGGAGGTGAGCGAGCTACTGCGGAGATTTATGTGGGCTTCGCTTTTTTGCCTGTGGGTGTCTAATTGCTCCAGCAGCATCTGTTTAAAAGTTCATTCTTCCTGTGTGGATCACTCTTGCACTTTAAAAAAAAAATCGGCCTAGTGCAGTCGACTCATTGGTGGTTTGTACTTTCATGTTTATTAAATTCCATAATTTTTTTTCCTGTAGGGAAGAAAAAATAATTTTCTCTCAGCCCTTAATTGTTTTTTAATTTTTCTTTTTATGAGTATGTGTTTGTGGTAGATAATGATTACATTCATCATGCGGAGTTGTTACAAGTACGTAATAATTCTTAATTCTTTTTACATTGTGCCTTTCATAGTTCTTAATTGGGATTAAAAGAGGGCCCAGTAGTTGTTCTAACTACATTTTTATCTCCCTAATCTGTTCTCCCTCTGAATCCTTTGGGTTTATTTCAAATTCCAGGCGTATCCAGTCCTGCAAGATTAAACCCTATGTCAGAATCGAGGCTGCTTTAGGTGGAGCAGTTATCTTACTACAGAAACCGAATTACCAAAAAAAAAAAAAAAAAAAAACCAAATTACCACCCCGGAAAGACCACGAAGAATCAGACTTGAGATACTAATCACCCAGCCCACAGTGTGACTAAGACTGCTGGTTAGCCTGCCTCTTGCCCCCACACTAATCCCTCCCCTGCATGGTCCTGGAGCCCTCCTCCTACCCCGAGACTGGTTCAGCACACTGGTCCCTCCTTTCTTCTGGCTGAGACCACACTGAATAAATTCCCTTCTCAATTCACCCCACCCCCACCGTCTTTCTGATTAAACTCTTAAGGTGAAGGGCAGCTGAATCTAGTGTGTTGAGACTCCAGAGTCAGGCACCCCTGTAACAAAAGGAAAGCAAACTGAAGGTTAATAGGACACAAATCTCACGTACACATAGGAGACACCCAGGAGAAGGGGGTAATCTCAAAGAAGTAGCTTTGAGTTCATGGGTAAGTACATCTTCAACTGAAACAAAGAAATAAGGTGTTGGGAGGCCAGTAATGGAGAGGTAGCCAGGAAAAGCACGGTAAATAAGTCTAAGGTTTGTCAGGCAGATTTAAATTGGCGCCTCCTCCCTTGATAAGAATTTCTAGTGATTAAAGTCATCTTTTTCTTCCTGATACGGGGCAGACTCTCTTACAAATGGCCATTTCCTCTGTAGATAGAAACTTCTCATACAAAAGGGCAACTTCTACTGTTGTGATCGGAGCTTCTCCTGTGCCTACTCTTTCCTGTGTCTGGTACCAGCGCAAAGCAGGTTTTGTGCTAAGGAGGCCAATCTGGGGCAGCATGTTCCAAACCCCGTTACTGCAGAGGCATCCTTCTGGAGGCATGGACTATTTACAAATGGTTTTTAGTTTCTAAGGGTTTGTTTTCCTTTTATTACTGGTTTCTGGTTAGATTCCACTGAGGCTAGAGAACACACTCTGCATGGTTTAAATTCTTTTAAATTTGTCAATGTTTGTTTTATGACCCAGGATATGGTTTCTGTTAGAATTTGATCTTTGCACACTTAAAAAGAACACATATTCTCCTGTTGATGGAATGTCCCATCAATATCAGTTAGATACTGGTAGTCGATGGTGATGTTGAGTTCTTCTATATCCTGACTTACTATCTAGTTGTTTTATCAATTGTATAGTGAGTGGTGTTCAAGTCTCCAATCAAATGTTGTCGTGAGCCAGGCACAGTGGTGCACACCTGTAATTCCAGTGCTCTGGGAGACTAAGCCAGCAGTATTGAAAATTCAAGTCCTGCCTGGGCAAACAAGTGACAGCATGTCTCAAAATAAAATAAAATAAAATAGGGCTGGGATGTAGCTCAGTGCAAAGGCCCTGGGTTTGCTCCCCAGTACCATACACAAAAAAAATTGATGCATTAATCTCTCTTTTGTTCTATCAGGTTTTACGTCATATATTTTTGCAGCTGTGCTAACGGTATACACATTAATGACTGCTACATCTTCTTCATTGATTGACCCTTTTATCCTTATGTAGCATCCTCCTTTCTCCCTGGTAATTTATTCTTTATCTGATATTTATAGCTCCACTCCTGTTTTCTGTTGATCAGTGTTTGCATGGTGGATGTTTATCTATTCTTTTCCTTCTGACCTACCTGTATCATTATATTTGAAGTTAGTTTCTTCTAGACAGCATATAGTTGGGTCATATTTTGGAATTATTTATATTTTACATTTAAAAGGTTAAGCCTTTATTTTTCAAACAATTTATTTTTGACTTGTGCTTTTGTTGATGTTGTTTCTCTGGTTTTTCCCCTACATTTCTGTGGGTTACACAGACATTTTCTAGAAATCTATTTTGATTTATCTGCAAAGGTGTTGAGTGTATCTCATGGTGTAGCCTTTTAAACTTTTGCTTTAGGTGTTAGTTATAAATCTACAACATCACTGTCCACTTGCGTTAACATTTTCCCAATTCAAGTTCAGTATAGGAATATTATCTCCCTTTACTCTCCCTGTATATAATTGCCTTAAATAGTTTCACTATATACATTTCAGACCACATTGAACAACTGTTGCCTCAAACATTAAATAATTTACAAAACTCAAGAAGAGAAAGAAGATGAATTTCTTCATATTTTACTCTTTTTGCTTTTCTTTCTTTATCATTCCCTTTCTTTTTAGAGATTTCCTTTAGTCATTCTTTGAAGGTAGTCTAATGGTGACAAATTTTCCTGGTTTCCCTCATCTAAAAATGTCGTGGGGCCGAGGGTGTAGCCCCATGGCAGAGCACCTACCTGGCATGCATGAGACCCTGGGCTCATTCCTCAGCACCTCTCCTTCCCCCTAAAAGGTAAAAATGTCTTGATTTCAGTACTTTAAAAATGTTATTTCACTTCTTTCTAGTAAAAATCTACTGTCATTTGACTAGTTTTTCCAGTAAGGTGTTGTTTCTTTCTGCATTCAAGATTTTGTCTTTAGAATTTTTTGGTTTGGATGTCTCTTGGTTCTTTCCTGTTTGAGATTTACACAGCTTCTTGAATCTGTGGGTTTTATGACTTTTGTCTACTTGGGAAGTTTTCCGTCATTATTCTTCAAATACTTTTCCAGCCTCCAACCTGACCTGCGCATACTCTCTTCTCTCTCCTTCCAAGATTCCGCTGACACAAATGTCAAATATTTTCTCATAGTCTCACAGATGCCTGAGGATCTATTCAGTTCTTTTTCCATTTCTACAGTCTCTCTCTTGTTTAGAGTGAACAATTTCTTTTCTTCTGTCCTCAATTCCACACATTATAACTGTCGTCTCCTCAATTATTCTGTTGACTTTATACATTAGGTTTTTGAATTATTTTATTTTTCAGTTCTAAAAAATCAATTTGGCAGTGGTTTGAGTGCTCGCCTTGCAAGCACAAGGCCCTGAGTTCGATCCCCAGCACCAATAAATAAATAAAAATAAATAATTCAATTTGGTTCTTCTGCATATCCTCCGTTTCTTTGATAAGAGCTTCTATTTTTCATTTTGTTTCAAGCAATTGTTCATTGAGGTATATTTATAATAGCTGCCTTAAAATCTTTGTCAGATAATTCTAACATATCTCAGTGTTAGTGTTGGGTCTACTCATTGTAATTCAAGTTGAGATTGTCCTAGTCCTTGTTGTGATGAGTGATTGTCACCGAGGCCTGGACGTGTTGGGTATGGCCTTATGAGAGTCTGGATCTTGTTTCACCTTCTGTCTTGGCACCTTCCTCCTGGGCAGCTGTAGCTGGGCATGGGGATGTGTGCGCTGGGTCCTCGCTGACATGGAAGGGAAAGGCTCCTGTGCAGTTCTGAGAGTGGTGGGCCTTCCGGTTCCTCCCAGTTCTCCACCGACACTGCTGGGCTGGGAGAGGCGGGGTGCCAGGCTCCTGCTCTCCTTGGGCCTCCACCAACATCACAGCTGTGGGCTGCATTACTGACAAGTGACAATCAAAGTCCTGACTGTCACCTGGGCCTTCTCTGTGTGTGCAGTGGGGCTCTGTTGAAAAGACCATCCCCTGACCTTTCCTGGCCATGGTTTTTACATGAGCATCAGCCATAATAAAGAGGTCATCATCTAAACTTTTTCTGTCTGGCTGTACTACATTTTCCCTGGTCCACGGCTGGAAAGAGCAGGCTTCAGAGGGAGGCTTCCTCCAGAGCGGCTGCATCTCCCACTGCTGGAGCGACCCTCAGGCTCCTGCTGGCTCCACACCATCCTTCATGGGTTAAGTGGGGAGAATAGGGAAAACCACGGTGACTCCATCATTTTGGGCGGGGAAGTGTTGGTGGGTTTATTTTTAAGCAGACCACTTTACTTAACTCTTGTATAATAATAGGAAGAAGATTCTAATGGAGATGACAGCTAGTTAGAAAGTGGTTGTCCCGACCAGCGGGACAACAACGGGGGCCGAGGAGACCACCTAGAAGAATGAGAAGGGACAAGGAGCGCAAGGAATGGAGGCAAGACAAGGATTCTGATCAAGCCTCAAAATTTTTATTGCTGTAGCCGGATATATATAGTTAGGGCAAGCAGGGCAGGGCTGAATACGTCATAGGGTGGCTAGGTGCTGATTGATTCTAAGCTGGTAGCGGGGTTTGAATATCGGCGCGCGCGGGAGGTTTGAACTTGGTGCGCGCGGGGCTCTGTTGGCGCGCGCGGGCTGTTTGAACTTGGCGCGCGCGGGCTCTGGGAATACGGAAGTCACGAATTATGTTGGACTTTGCTGAAGTGGCTTGCCTCTTGGCTCCCGACAAGTGGTGATGCTTTCCTTCCGCCCCAAAGCCTGAGACGCAGCTATGGACTCATTTACAGGTGAGGCGCGTGCGTGCCCTGGGCCAAGGTCTCAGAGCTAGCAGATGGCAGAGCGGGGGCTCAGGCTCAGGCTCAGAGCATCCAAAGCCAGCATTCTTTGTTTGTGTATTTGTTTGTTTGTTTCACAAGCTGCTGATTTTTAGTGCACGCTAGTAAGACAGACTAGTTAGTGATGTTCATTTGGGAAATCAGTAACGCATATAACATATCTTGATCATTTTCAATCTCGCTTTCCCTCTCCTTCCTCCTCCCCCTGATCTCCAGGAATCTACCTTCTACTTTCCTATCATCCCTCCTTTATTTTATTTATTTATTTGTATTTTAGGTCCCTTCTATAAAAGCAAACTGAGCCTGGCAAAGCCGACATTCTTAGTTCCCACCTATTTTTACCCACCCACCTCTCTCCAGTGGCTCATTTCTGGTGACACCTGTGTCCTCTCAGCTCTGTCCTGCACCACATACGTCACAAAGAAATAATGTGACACAGAAGTGAGAGGGAAACACACTGTGACCATGCCACCTGATTAAAAGTTCTGCCTGTGATTTGCCATGTGACCTTAGGCAAGATGCTGGCCTGCCTTCTCCCTCACGTTCTTCACTTCCAAAATGGGAATAATAATGGGCTTTTCTCATTGAGCCATCATGAACGCTAAAGATGCTGTGATTTGTAGGGTACTGGGAACAATGTGAGCACAGTGAGCACAGTTTAACCCTTGTTATTGTGCTGTCTGCGCCACTACAAAAACAGTTCTCCCTGGAAAGGTATTTCCCTGTCATCACATTAGTCAGGGTATTTCTTGCGTCTATCTTGTGGCACAGAGTACTCCAGCACACTCACTCCCTTTGCCCCCAGAGACACGCGCGCCCACTTTGAGACTATGGATGTGTGACTTGCCCTGCAGGCAGCTGGGCAGCTCCCGGTGCTCAGTGAGTGATCACAGCGTTGAGCAGTTAGGGAAGAAGATGGTTCTCCCAGGAGCCCTAGCCAGTAAACCCCTTATTATTTCCATTTTACAAGTGAGGAATGTAAGGGAAAAGGAGGTTAAGTGACTTTCATAAAGTCCTGTGACTAAAAGCAGTAGATTTTTATTTTTATTTTTTTTTTTTTTTTTTTTTTTTTTTTTTTTTTTTTTTTTTTTTTATTTTTTTTAATTTTTAATTTTTTATTTTAAACCAAGAGCATGTATTGGTACATTCTACATACATTGGTCACATTCATTACATTTATTCTGTACCTATACATGGTGCATCTTGGTTCTCCCCCTCTCCCCCGCCCCTCCCCTTTCCTCCCTTCCCCCCTATTTATATCAGGTTCATTCATCATTTTCCATATTTTCCCTTTCCCCTCTCTTTCCCCTGTTGCCTTTCAAGCAGTAGATTTTTAAATCAGAGTGTTATGTCCAGGGGTGAACAGCTCACCACGCCATGCCACGCTTCTGCTGAAAACACGTCTCCCAGCGATCCTAAGCCCCGCACCAGTAAAAAGCTAAAAAAATGCAAAGCTTAGTACAACAAAAGACAGTTTATTTGGGGAAAAGGATGGAAGAAAAAGAGGATAGACAGCTATGGTGAGCGCTGGCTCCTTTTTTGGGGACTAGTGCCCTTCCCATCCCCCAGGTGGGCGCTTTTCCCCATCTGATCTGTTGCCTTGACTGTCTTCAATCCTAGTTTAGGCATGTCTGTCTATATTCCTTCCGGCCATTTGGCTTCTTCCTGTTTCTTTGTAATGAATAAGTGAAGGGGGAGGGCCTATCAGCGAGGCAGTTTACTTAATGATTTTTTTTTTTTTTTCTGGTGCTGGGGATTGAACTCAGGGCCTTGTGCTTGCTAGGCAGGCCCTCTACCACTTGAACTGTATCCCCAGCCCCTACTTAATGATTAAGTAAAGAGACATATGTATATGTGTGTATCTGGTGAAATACAGTACTGATGTTAAAGTGAGAACATACATATATGTGTATATGCACAGCTGTGTGTGTGTGTGTGTGTGTGTGTCTCTTACATACTAAGTAAGAGTCCTTAGATGGCTGTCTCTTATCATCCTTGCATTCTGTCATGTGGGTGAAGGGAGCTGGCCTTCTGGTAACTATGTTGCCTGGCATCTCTCCCAAGTCTAGATTTTCCTTCCTTTGTTTCTCTAATTACCCTAACTGCAGAGTCTACCTGTGAGGACAGTAACTGTTTTTAGTAAGTTCCCTTATTGAATTTAATAAAGCTCCATGAGGGCTTTACCTTTTCTTTCCCTCCCGACAGGGCCTCCTGCCCCTACAAGAGAGTCTGAATTACCTCAATCTCTGCCTCGCAGTGCCTGTCTGTGAAATAGCTTCTCGAAGGCGGGCCTGACAGTGGACAGCGTAGGAGGTCAGGAGACAGTGTTAGAGGGCAGAGGATGATGTCAGAGGGGAGGGGATGGTGCTGGATAACAAGGGATGGAGTCAGGGGCAGGGGCTGGTGCCGGAGGGCAAAGCAAGGTAGATGGCCAAGGAATGAGCACCTAGGAAGAGTGAAGTGAAAGGGTATGGTAACAGTTCGAGTGAGACGCTGGCAGATTCTGGATATATTCTGAGGATAGGAGCAACAGAATGTGCTAATGGATTGGATTTCAGTAGAAAGGAAAGAGAGGTATTAAAGATGAAATATGGTTTGGGGTTGAGCAACTTGGGGGAGGCAGATATCACTTATTGAGCAGCAAATCCCAGGATGAGGATGGGATTTGCAGAATATGGATCGAGAGCTTAGTTGGGATACATAACATTTTAGATGCCTCAGATGGAATTTTCGAGCAGGCAGCTGCATGTACAGAGCAAGTTCAGGAGAGAAGTAGGGGCTGCACTAGCGATATAAGTGTGGGCATAACCAGCCTGTTGATGATATTATATTGAAACCAAGCAGATGGGTGACTGCACTTACCGGGTCAAGGGAAGGAGGGCAGGAGGCCCAAAGGCTCAGGCTGGTGGTCTCCTGGTATGGATTTGTAGGGACAGGGGTCCCCATAGGTAGGGAAAAGATGGGGTAAAGGCTTCATTAGACTCAGAAAGCCAGAGAGCTATAATCAAATAGTTAGAAACATAAAGGCAGCCAGATGCCAACAGTCAGAGAGACAAAGAGACTGGTTCCTGGAAGGTCCCAGGTAATCTGATTAACATAGAACACAAACTCCCCTTTTTGATTCTTACATCTCTGCATTACAAGGCTCTAAGCCACCCACCCATAATTTCAAAGAAAAGTCACAGAGCTATGAGAAATCGAGGCAGAGATATCTGATAAGCTCAGGAGCCAACCAGATTCCAAGGGCCGACCCAAGGAGAAAATCTGAATTGAAAGGGGCCACAACGAAAGGCCCACGAGTATTTCACTTTCTAATGCTCCCTACTCGTTGAGTAGCTGTCTATCTCCTCCCTTTCCCCCTTTTTTCTCCACTTTTAAATAAATTGTCCTCTAAATAAATTGTCTTCTCTGAATTTAAACTCGGTTTCTTTAATTCTTTACTGTAGTTGGGTTTACAATCGCCAGGAAGTATATTTTCTAGCAGGGCAGCAGCTCACAGTCCACCTCCAGGTGTAGCAGATTGAAATTGGATAAAGGGTAGCAGTGTGTGAAGCTACTGCCTTCATGGGTTTGGCCTGCTCAGTGAAATCAGATGCAAGGCCAGCAGTTGGAAGTGAGGACAGAGGATGGGGTGTGAGGTGCCAGTTGGACCAGGGACATGTAGCAGAAGCACCAGACAACGCAGACGTCCTGCGTGAGCTTTGTTGTCAGCGTATAGCCACCGGGAGAGCTGTGTGTCTCAAGGAGGGGCTGTGTGGGTGCAGACACAGAGCAGGCGGGACTTGGGCTCAGGAGAGCTGAGGTTTGGTTAGGTGAGTGGGAGAGAGAGACACGGCAGGAAGTGGGGTTTTCCTGAACTAATGTCTCCTTGCTGCTCTCCCCATTCTTAGGTCCTGTTTTCACTGGGGTCCCTGTCTCTTTGATCTTTTCATCTCTCTGCCCTGCCAGCTGTATTCACACTTCTGGGCCTCAGCCTTTTTCCTCCTTTTCCCCTTCTGCCTCCTCCTCCTTCAGTTTCTCATCCTTCCCACAAGACAGCTGAGCCAGAAACATGAACTAGCCCTTCAAAACCAGTCACAGCAGCTCTCTGTCTGACGGTAATTCTTACCTGCAGCCCAAAGCCTGAGCTGACTGTCTTAGAACACAGGCTTATGGAGGTCAAAGGTCTACTCAGCAACAAGGCCACCAGTCCAGGTGTGTGCTCCAAGTCTCACTATCTGTTAGGCCACTGTGAGATGCCAAAGCACCCTGAGCTACCCTTTCCACTCTTCTGCGGCAAGGAACATGTTCCGCAGCGGAGAGAGACTGAGCCAGGTGGAAAAACTGCAGGAGACATGGGGACCTGGATGTTGAAGGACGGATTCCCTCAGCTTCTGGAAAGATCCACCAGTCAAAAGTCAGATCCCTTCCCCATCCAGCTGCTTGTCACCTCCCGTGTGCGAAGGCCAGGCTTCCTCTTGCTATTTCAGACATCGTGGAAGGGTCATTGCAGGGCAGGACAATGGTAGGCACCGTCCTTCCCTGGGACCGTATTACAGTTGAACTCCATATCCCCAGTCCTTGCGTCTTTCTCCCCATCCCACACGGGATGACCCCGGAATCCCTCTTTAATATGCTCTCTCTCCTCTCGTCTCCACCTTGGAGTGTGCTTCGAGAATCTCAGCTTGCAGCGGGTGGGGATGCACTGTGAGCCACGGACTGAGAGGGCACTGCAAGCAGCCGGCTGAGAAGTATCATCTGGGCCAGTATCGGGTTCGGGATGCGCCCGTGGGAAATAAGCCCTGAACAGCACGTGCCCAGAGGACACGAATGCTACAGTGTTACAAAAGCAGCCCCTGACTCTCTCTGCTCCCTCCCTCTCCTTCCCCAAGCCTGGAAAAGGGCAGCGTGGTGGTGAGAAGGAAGAAATCCACCCTGTCCTCTGTCCCCAGGTTGGAAGGGGGTGGTGCTCAAGTGAATAAGAGATCAGAATTGTGATATTACGTAAGACTTGACATATAAAATACCTTTTTAAAAAGACTATAAATAAAAGACTACTAGCACCTGAGTTTGACCCAAAGAGATGTGAGGTCTGCTGTGAAGTTTCGAAGTTTTGGTGTGGGGAAGAGTGAGCTGGCAGTCCACAGTGCAGATCCAAAAGGGCAGTGACAAGAAAAGAGTTATTTTCTGCTAGAGCCCTGCTGGCCTCATTCACCCAATAACCTGCGATGGTCTCTGCTCTAACTTTTCCCGAATGTCCCCTGTGGTACTGTTTTAAAATTCTGTATGTATTTCTAAAATTTAATCAGAACCTGGATGAGAGAGGTCGTAGAGAGCCTCTCTCGTTGGCAAATCCCCTTTGTGTGGCTGCCGTTTCCAAAGCAAAGGGAGCGCAGTGAGCTGGGTGGCCACCCCAAGCGCAGCATCAGCATTGCCCCCCAGAAGGCACCAGGGCTGAGCTACAATCAGGGCAGCCAGGCAGGAAGCTCCGGAGGTGTTAATAGTGAGGCTGGAACTGATGTCACCCAGGGCACAGTGCTACGACCAGCTGTCTCTGAAGAACAAATTGACTCAGTAAGCTTGTTGACAGTTGATGAAAGAAAGCAATATTCTTTTCCTAACCCAAAGCAATAGCCAAGGGCTGCAAAAATCTTACACACACACACACACACACACACACACTCACACACATGCGAGCGCATGCACACACACACGCACACTGCCTGGTGCTTTGCTAAAATGCAGAGTCTGGTTCCCCGCGTCAGGGGCCAGGATTGTGCATTCCTGACAAATTCTCAGGTCCATGGACCACGTTCACCACAGCAAAGACTCAGAACAGAACCACAGTTCTCAGTTCTACCTGCACATTGGAACCATTAGGATGTATTTGCGAAACACTCCGAGGTTTGGATGTCATGAATCTGCAAGGCGAATATACACTGGTATTTGTAAAATTCCTTTGATTCTCCAAACTGTTAAGATTGAGAAGCCCTGAGTTAGAATGTGTAAGAATCATAATTGTTGATTTATTTTTGGAAGACAAATGTGTGGGAGTTCATACTTGCGTGCACAATCTACTTCTCTGGGCAGGCACTAAAAGACTTGGTGCTCAGCACCACTTTCCATCTGCACCCTTCACCTCATGCCAGTGTAGAAGATGCTTGCTGATAAGAACGCTTTCCACACTAACCACCATCCAGCCGCAGATAACTGCTGGACTGCTGTAAAGGAAAGAACGTGCCCTGGCAGCTGGATTGTGGGTGCTTTGAACTGTGTGCAGAGGAAAGCAGGAAAGGTACAAGTGTGAATCCTTTGCACAGGACACAGCTGCACACCTGTGTTGAGAGTCTGTGTGAGCAGACTACTTGGACATCAGCTGATATTTGGATGAACCCTTCACAGTTCTGGAGGCCAAAAGTCCACAATCAAGTCTGCAGTCTGAAGGATCTAGGGGGCGATTTGTCCCTGGCCTCTCTCCAACCTGCTGGCGTTGCTGTCAGTCCTTGGCATCCCTGGCTTGCAGATCTCTTTGTGTGTCTGCATCGGTTTGGATGAAGGGCCCGTCCTACTCTGCTATGACCTTATTTTAACCAATTACATCCATGATGGCCCAATTTAAGATAAGGGCACACCTTGAGATTACAGGAAGAAGATGGACTTGGGGGATGGACTGCCCAACCTGGCGCACTTTTTAACCAGTGGACAGAAAGTTTCCCAAGACACATGTTAGAAATACCTTGCCCAAATACTGCACAAAGTGATCCTTAAACAGGACACCCCAAGCCCCATCTATTCCCTTCCAGCACCTCCTCAGGTAGGATGGCATGATGGAAAGAATGCAGAATGTGGAGCCTGGTACACCTGAGGTGGAAGTTCCGCTGAGTCTTGGGACTTTGGTTAATTGGCTCAAACTCTTTGGAAGTTCATGACCTATAAAACAGGGCAATAAGGGAGACAACTAAATATCTTTTGGACACTTTCTTTTGAATAAGACACCACATAAGTACCATTACAGTTGTTATGTGATGAACAGAAGTGTCATTCTCATGAAGCGCTGAGGATAAATTAATTAACATAGTGTTGTACCTGATACATTTTAGGTGGTGAACAAATACCTGGTTGCCTTTTTTATATCACTCCCCACACCAGTCACTGGCAACTTCTCATACTCCTGCCCACACTGCCTCCCAGTCTTCGTAAGCAGGGCCCCAGGTTACCGGCCCGTGCACTCCTGATGAGCAGCAGGGACCAGAGGGCTTGGGAATGTGTTCTTCAGGAACTCTTGTGTCACTTGGGCAAGTCACTTCGACTCTTTCCATCTGGTGGCCCACTTTGCACCTTCCTTAGAGTTGAGCAGTCTGAGAGGACGGAACATGCCAATGTGGAAAGTGGTGGCCCAGTGCCTGGAAGGTGGCTTGTGTGACTGTGGGGCATCTCTGTCCTGAATTCAAGACCCAAGTGGCCCTGAGCACACCTGTTCCTGCATGTACCCCCCACCCCTCCTGTATGCACTCCCACCCCAATGAGCTCCCTGCCTACCTCTACTCCCCACCCATCCCTCACTCTTTGCTCAGCTTTGCACCTCCTGTTCCCACCTGGGCATCCACTCGCCCACCCACCAGAGCTCATCCGCTCCTGTGTGCACCCACAAGGCCCTGCGCACTCCTGCCCCCCCCATTTTTTTTTTTTTTTGGTGCTGGGAATCCAACCTAGCTAACCACCAAGCTAAAGCCCCAGCCTCCCTGCCTCAATTCTCGCTGGGATGTGTTCCAGACTGCCTCTGTGCCTGTCAGGTGTTAGTCAGCTTCTTGCCTCTAAAGAAAGTGTAAAAATTTCACATTTAAATTTTAAAGAATTTAAAATTTAGACTTTAAAGAAAATGTTAAAAAAAAAAACCACAAAAGAATCCTTAGGTTTGGAGAGAGAGAATATGTATAGGTGTCAGTGTGTTTTCTTGGTTTCTTGCAGGACTTCCTGTCTGCAGATTCTTTCCCCACTCTATGAACTCTAGAGCATCCTGGTTTGCAGAGTGGGCATAAACCATGAATGTACCTCAGTGTAGCCAAATACCTGATAGCTAAGGCCCAAATTGGTATTTGTTACCCTACTACACTTAGCCCTAAACATAAATAATTTGGTAACAAAATTATTGAATAAAATACTACCAGAACTATCATAAAGAATCCGGCAATGCTTTATATTCCTTTAGAAAAGCCTGTTTTAGAATCACTAAACCTTAGTGACCTTAGCAATTCAGCCAATATACCGCCATCTTTAGCAAGCCCTAAGAAGGTCTTAAAGCACAAGTAATAGTTTGAAATGAGCTACACTTTCTAGTTCAAGAATATTTCTTATAGTAGCTTTTATGAAATTCTAAGAGTCAAAGGAGGATTTAGTAGTAAATTAAGATTAGAGCACTTAATCGAATAGGGGCATGAAGCATACACCCACCACACATTACCCCCCCCAAGTATCTTCAAACTAAAAGTCGTAATTTATTTAGCCAGTATGTATAAGAGGAGATAAGTCATAATGAGGTGAGCATATTGGAATATGTGCTTGGATTAATCAAAACGTAGTTTAACCCAAAGTACTTGGTTTATACCTGGAAGAGTTGACATAATCTCACCACTTTGAACTAAAACTATTCCCAAGCCTAATGAATGTAACAACCACATTTTCATTAATCAAAACATTTATTTCTGAGTAAAAGTATAAGAGATAGAAATTTCTTAAGGCATTATAGAGGTAATACCATAAAGGAAAGAAAGCAAACATAAATTATTCTACCTTTTGCATAATGAATTGACCAGAATAGATTGTACACTGAGAACTTTGGTTAAAAATACTGAAACTAGTTAGGCATGCTGGTACATACCTGTGATCCCAACACTCGGGGGGTGGGATGGTGGGGTGGGCTGAGGCAGCTGAATTGCTCTGATTCTAGCTCCAGTCTGTGCTACATAGTGAGTTCAAGGCCAGCAAGAGCCTATCTTTTTTTTTTTAAAGACCCTATTTTAAAAAAAAAATCGTGAAACCAGATGAGCTACTCATGAACAGTTAGAATGAGCAAACCTGTAGCAAAATAGTGGGAGGATTTTTGAGTAGCGGTGAAAAGCCAAGTGGGCCTGGGGATAGCTGGTTATCCAGACTAAAATCCTTGTTCAACTTTCAACTTACCTGCAGATACCATAACCCTAATGAAAATGTAATCGTTAATGTTAAGAGGAGCAGGCAACAACCTTATGTAAAGAGTAAGTTAGTAAATGTCCACAGTTGGCTTAAAGGCAATCAACAATTAAGCACAGTGATTTCAATACTTTAATTCCAACTATTTATAATACTCTTAAAAATAGTCTTCGAATAACTATACTATTTTATCTAAAGGTATCAGCCCTTGCTGTGAATACTTTAGGTTTTGCTTTACCAATAGAATTCAACCTAATAATTTATACTCTTACCATTAAACTTACCTCACATGTCTAGTCTAACATCCTAGGATTTTGCCTAACATTCACCCCTGGTACTGTTCACAAAAGTCTCAGTAAATCAAACTATAGCGTCTGCTCTTCTAGACCTAATTTGACTAGAAAAAGCATCATCCAAATATATCTCCTACCTCCAAATAACAGCTTCAACAACAAATTCAAATCAGAAGACCTAATCAAACTCTGTTTCTTTCTTTCTTTTTTTTTTACTGAGATTGAATTTAGGGCATTGAACTTAGGGCCTTAGCACTGTGCCACATCCCTAGCCCCACCCCCATACCTTTTGAGTTTATTTTTAACTTTGAGATAGGCTCTCCTTAAATCAACAAGATGTGCAGGCTGTGTTCCAACTTCAATCCTCCTGCCTCAGCTCCCACCCCCCAGAGTGCTGGGATTACAGGTGTAGTCTGCAAAACTGTTTGTGTATCTTTTTAACTGCGACTGTCTAATTACCATGAGTAATTTCAATCAAACTACTGACAAAGAAATTTTAACCAGAGTCCTGCCCAGTTAGAGGTAAGAAATGGGGCCCTGAGGGCCCTTGGCCCAGGCCTGTGGATTACCTGGGCCTGACAGCCTGCAGATAACAGGGCCCCCGCACCTGGGACCAGCGACCACCAAGTCTCACAATCTCCCGTAGCCCTTGCTGGCTGGCGGAGTGCCAGCCGCCTCAGCCTCACAGACTGCACAGGCCCTTCTTTTATAGGAGGGGGTCTCTAATGATATCAGAGGGGATTTCCAGATTCTTATTCATGCAGGTAAAGAACTGCAAGGGTGAATTAAGGCCCACAGGAAAGTTTACTTAAATAACAGTAGGAAAAGAAACTGGTTCTGCCACGGCTGGGCAGCCGCAGTTAGGGATCTGAAAAAGGGAGTGGGGCTAGGGAGCGAACTGAAGATAGAGCGTGGGTTAGAGAGCAGGTGGCAACAGAGGGCGAGAGATCAAAACAGCGAGCTCTTGGTGTCATTTCTATTTATTCTGTCTCTCGCCCCAGGCTGACTCAGGTCAAGGTCACTCCCTTAGATCTGGTTCATCTTCCCAGCCAGGTCAAGCCACACCCTATTCCTACCTCACTCTTAGCTGGGGACTCAGGACCGACTGCCGCCTCTACCCACAGACCTGGGGCCCTCAGAACGGGGGACAGGAGAGTGGCCCCCTCAATTCCCCCTCTCTCCCCCATGGAACCCCCAGGACTCCCAACCTGGCCCCAGACTACCTGCTGCCTGCACAGCCAGACACCCCGTGGTCCCTGCAGCTGGGGTCTGGGTGCCGCCTGCCATCTCTGAGCTGACAATTTTCTGGTCTTCCGCCCTGAGCCACCAACTTCACCCCTTAGTGGAGGGGTCTAGAGGAACTGCTGATGCCACCACCACCTGGCTTTGGGGCCTTTCTAAATTTCATTTTGTTAAAACTTTGTGGGGTGACTAGCCAAGGCCCCTCTTGAGTAGTACACACTGTGTTACCGCCCTGGTTTTCAGGGGGCGAAGGAAATACCGAGCTCTGTACAGGTGTACACTGTCCTTTATGTCTGTGCATTTTGTTTCACTTTGCTGTGTGTGGTGCAGGAAAAGGACAGATGAGTCCTCGTTTACAACATCGAGTTCTCCTAGATGGTAAAGAGCTTGCTGGTGTGCGATAGAAACAGAGGAGTAAGCTAACATGTTTTGTACGTTTCGTGTTAAAATTTATAGAAAAGACGGTCTTCTGAAAATGTGACCATTTTAGCCCACCGGGTTGGTGGAGAAGGGAAGAGTTCTAGGCCAGAGTGTTCATATTTTGAAGACACTTTCAATTCTAACTACTGCTACAGGGGTGCAGTTTATTCCAGGTCACTGCATATACAGCGGACCAGTGGCCACCGTATGAGTCCATTTACACACGTTAAATGTAGAGGTAGTAAAACATTGCTTTGTAAATACCTTTTTGCTAAAAACTCACATGAACTTTGAATTTTGGAAATGGAATTATTAAAATCACCTTGGTGAGCTGATATAGTAAAGCCTGTACTTGTTCAGTGGTTTGGAGGAGGTGGGAAGGAAGCAAATGCAAATGTAATGTGCTAGTGTGTTCATCCTTGGACATATCCTTGGACACTTCAGACACCATTTTTCTGAATATTTTGTGGGTTTTGTTTGGTTGTGTATGTGGTATATATAATGGACAAAACAATCCTGGTTTTGAAACATCTAGATCCAGATGTTGCAAGGTGTTACAAAGTAGTAAAATTAGCACATTTTGTACACTCTGTGTGGAAATTCATAGGAAAGTTTGTCTTCTGTAAATAAACTTTAAGTATGAATTTTTCAACCTTCCCTAAGCATTACATATGCCTGTACTTCCCCCTGGGTTGAAAAGACAGAAGAAAGTGAGGAGAGAATGATTCAATATTGTATTTAGAAGATACCTCAGCTAACAACCATTTTTATTTATCAGTGCTGTATGCATAGTGGACAAGTCCTTATATAAATACCTAGTTCTAAATATTTAGAAGTATCTTGATATATCTAAAAGTATAAGTTGTTGGCTAATACTTTTTGTAAATAGATTTTTAGAACTGATGGGAAATACTGCGTTTAGAAATGGAATTGTCCTCTATGGCCTTACCACCCTGAATGTGCCTGATCTTGTCTGTTCTCGGAAGCTAAGCAGGGTCGGGCCTGGTTAGTACTTGGATGGGAGAAATGCAGTTGTTTAACTGCCTCTGTAAACCATACACTATACTTACTTGTTCCTTGAGTTCATGGAAGTGGAAGGGAAGAAATTGCAAAAGGTGTTTTGTGAGTGTAACATTGTGGTTTGGAGCTAGACTGTCTCCCCAAAGCCCCATGTGCTCAGAAGTGGGGCTTGCGGAAATTGATCAGATTACGGAGGTGCTAGAGCTGACTTGCTGTTAGGAGGAGGGTTCTGGTTGGAAGCTGCAGGTCACTGGGTATGTGACCTGAAAAGGCGCATCTCCCTCGCCAACTCCCTCCTTGGTTCTCTGTTTTCCTGGCGGTTAGGGGGTAAGCAGTTTTCTTCTGCCCATTTCTACTATGTGGTTTCTACCATCCGTATGTTTGAGCTTGCCAAGTGTGGACTGAAACTTTTCATATATGAGCCAAAATAAAACTCTCCTCCTTTAAGTTGTGGGTATTTTATTTCAACAATGAAGAAAGTTACCGATACATGTATACTAGAAAATTCAATTAATCCTTTGCCTTTATGTTACATGAATTTTATTTAACTTTGTTGCACTGTACGTATTATATTCAGTGGTTGTTGTTAGGTTTTAATCTAAATCATCCTTCCAGAAGTTTTGCATTTATACATAGGGCCTGGTTGGAAGGGACAGGTCACTAAGGGTGTGACTTGGAAGGGTGTATTCTCACCTCTGGCTCCTCTCTTCTCTCTCTGCTTCCTGGCCACCATGTGGTGAACAGCTTTCCTCCACTATGCTGTCCTACCATGCAATTTCTCTTTTAGTCCAGCCGGCCATGGACCTAATCCAGTAAAATGGAGAGCCAAGATAAACCTTTCCTCCTTTGAGTTGCATGTGTCAGGTGTTTTGTCTCAGCATTGGGAAAGTAACTAACAAAGGAAATTGATACCAGGAGTGGGGTAGTTAATGTGACTGTACCTGAAAATGTGTAGAAGCCTTTAGAAGTGGTTTGCAAGAGGAGTTGGAAAGGTTTGGAGATGCTGGCTAGAGAAGCCCTGGAATGTTGTGAGCAGTGTTTGATGTGTGACACTGGTCAAAGTTCTGAAAACCAGAAAGTTGACAGGAATGTGGACAGTAAAGGATAGGTTCATAGGGTTTCAGTTGGGGACAACAACTTCATTGGGAATTGAACTGGAGGCCATGTATCTTATGTCCTGGAAGAAAATTTGTATACATTTTGTGCATTTCCTGAGACTTTGGGGGAGTTAAGGGTGGTGAACTAATTAATTGGGCCAAGGAAATTCAGGGCCATCTACAGATGTGTGTCCCCAAGTACAGCAATCAAGGCACACAGAGACCACTGCAGCCATGGCTCAAGGGGGCTCTGATACTTGTCAAGCTGATCGCTGACCTTGGTATTATCTCCATGCTGCTGGCTTTTCAGACATGTGGATTGCAAGAGTTATGGGGTCACAGACACTCCTATCCGGATTTCAGAAGAAGGCCTGGGAGGCCAGGCAAAGATGTGTGACAGTGTCACAATCCCTGCCAGGAACCCATGAAAGGACAGTGTATAAAGCTGAGAGTGGAGTCTATTGGTCACTAGAGTGGCAAAGAGGGAAACGAGAGGATGAGAGGAGGGCTCTTTGCTCCTATCTCCCTATCTGGAAGATGGTTTTCGACTATAACCATAGGTCTGTGTGTACATTTTGGTAACACTGTTGGGTTTATTGTGTACAAAGTATGTATTCTGTTGTATAACATCTAAACTTTATAGATGTGCTGTGGTGACAACGTACAGTGAAAAATAGAGCAGGTGAATTTGCCAATTTTTAAATATCCTTTTGTTACAATTAATACAAAAGATGCACCAGGGAATTATTACTCCACCTCTGGGCAGTGTACATGGGGACCTGTTATTAGGCAACAGTGGTGGAGAAGAAGGAAGTATATAAGGATAGGTGTGTGCACTGTGTTCAGATTTACATTTTGGTGAGAGTCTTTGATGTATGATAGAAATACATTAGAATGATAGGATTGCATCAGTAATCCAGTGGGAACATACTTTGTTCGTATTTTAATAGTAGAGATCTGATAACTCTCAGAAACATGCTTGATGTGCTCTGTGCTTTATGTCTCCTTTTAAATTGAGCATTAAGGCAGTATTTCAATTGTCACTCTGCCAATACTTCTATCTAGAAGCCTGTTGCCATTTTTGTCTTCTGTGAAATTGTTGTCCCTAGAGAAGGCAGGATTACAGTTATTTCTTTCAGACTGAGTTGGTGTAGTATATTCTTGGTTATCAGAAATACTCTGGGATTTTGAATTGGTGACTATTCATGATGTGTGGAAAAGCATGCACACACTGTACAACCTCCATCACACAAAGTGGCATGTTGTATATGTACACAGAGGACCTAGAGGGCCACATGAGAATAAGATGCTTATGACTGTGAGTGACTTTGTTCTATGCTTTTGTGTTTTTCTGTTCCCTGTAATGCACATATTAACTTTGAAAAAAATAAAGATTATTTTAAGAACAAAAACAGATTACTAGCTACAAACATTAATCAATTTCCATAAATATATAGTGCAGCCACACCCATAGGATCCTCACAAAGACCAATTTCTTCACCTTCAAGAGTTACTCAATCTTTCAAAAAATGTCTAGCTCATCATAACTAATTATTTAAATAATTATAGATAATTTCACTAAAAGACCCAATTGTAACACATTTTAAATTACTACACTAGACTCCCAAGTCTCAAGATATTCCTCAGTAGCTTTTGCTATAGTATATCCAAACACCATTTATATTCTCCCTAACCAAGTTAAAACCACCATTAAACTATTAAAGACTCTTCAAAGTTTAATACAATTCTACAATGAATTCCACTACTGCTCTTTCCAGCCAGCACTGAGCAATGGGCATCTCTCAGGACAACTGGTGCAAGCGCTGCAAGACTGGGCCAAAAGAAAGCCCTACCACAAGAAGTGGAAGTATGAGCTGGGAAGCCCTGCTGCCAACACTAAGATTGGCCCCCGCTGCATACACACAGTCCAAGTTTGAGGAAGCAACAAGAAGTACAGTGCTCTGAGGCTGGATGTGGGAACCTTCTCCTGGGGCTCTGAGTGTTGTACTGGAAAAACGAGGATCATGGATGTTGTCTACAAGGCATCCATTAACAAGCTGGTCCGCACCAGGACCCTGGTGAAGACCTGCATCGCACTCGTTGACAGCACGCCGTGCTGACAGTGGTACGAATCCCACTGTGCACTGCCCCTGGGGCCAAGCTGACTCCTGAGGAGGAAGAAGTTTTACACAAAAAACGATCAAAGAAGTATGATAAAAGGAAAAAGAACGCCAAAATCAGCAGTCTTCTGGAGGAACAGTTCCAGCCGGGCAAGCTTCTTGTTTGCATTGGATCAAGACCCCGCCAGTGAGGCTGAGCAGATGGCCATGCTAGAGGGCAAGGAGCTGGAGCTCTATCTGAGGAAGATCAAGGCCCAGAAAGACAAAGAAAGCCTCTCTCTTGGCTTAGCTCATGTAATAAAGGTGTTTGTTGTTCTAAAAAAAAAAAAATTCCACTACTGATAATTAATCCCATCCAGCATAAATAGGTGACATAATATGCAGAAAAAAACCCTACAAAACATAAGACAAAAATAATGTCCAATATAAATAGATTAAATGTCACAATTTTTACGTGGAGGTAAGCCATGGCCAATGCCATAAAAAAAAAAATCATGGTTGTATTTCAACTAGAGGAAACTTAATGGCCATTGTCCAAAAATATCCATCTCCTAATCAAAATGATCAACCCCCATTCACAGACTTACCAGTCCATCAGATATTTCAGCATGATGAAACTTTGGCTCTCTATCAAGAGTATGTCTAATTTTTGAGACCATCACGGGACTCTCCCTCACTCTACCTTATATACCAGATACAAGAACCACATTTTCATCAGGCACATCTGTAAACTAGGGTTGAGTTATCCTACATCTCCAGGCAAACAGAGCTTCTATCTTCTCTGTCCACTTATTTCTAGGCGTAGGCAGAGGCTTCCCCGATGGTTTTGTGTACTTTCTAGACACTTAAAATGTTGAAATAATTTTACTATTTGCAGTCATAGTATGACCATAGGTTATGTCTTAATTTTTTGTTGAGGACAAATACCCTCCTGAAGAGCGATCACTAATCTCCCATCTGCCCCTTGTATTAGGGATATTGGGATTCTTTCCATTACTTTTCATCTAACCATTCACTTATCTCAGCCTTTGTCACAATCTGCCTTCCATTTCTTCACAAATCAGGATAAAACAACTCATCAGAACTCTGACTCAGATAAAATCCCATTTCACTCTCATATATAATTAAAGATATTCTTGGATTACTATTCTTAATCTTGATTTTTAAAATCACCCCCATACTTATATCACTCATAAGCCTATTCAAGTTTAAACTCCTGCTGGGGATTTAGCTCAGTGGTTAAAGTGCTTGCCTTGCAAGCACAAGGACCTGAGTTCGATCCCCAGCACAAAAAAAAAAAAAAAAAAAAAAAAAGATTAAACTCCTTCAAGGAGAAGTCTTGTAGCATAACTACTACTTTGATTTTAGGAATCAAAAATGTAGAAGATAGTTCCCATTAGGACAACCAAAGAGGCAACCTACATTCTCACCTCCAGTATCCAAAACTGAAATTCTACTCACCCCTTCCTTGACTCTTCTGCTCGAACATGTAAGTATTAAAGAAAAATATGTCTGATTTCAGCACTCTATGCCTAATCAAGCATAATGATCGTTTTTAGATCTACTGATGCTTTCTTTAAAGATTAGTACCTTTTGTGGCTTAAGACATCCTCCCTTACTTGAAGTTTATAAAGATGTTCTCCTCCTACATTGTCTTTTTAAATTTTTATGATTTTTTTTCCTCTCATGTTTATATCTTTAATTCACCTGGGTAAATTCTAGGAGAGACTATGAATCATCCTGCTCTGAATATTCCAGTATGTGTCCATGACTGGAAAGCTTCGTTGTCAACTTGACTGGCTCGGGAGCTGCCTAGGGTGTTAGTAAAGCATGCTCCTGGGTGTGTCTGGGGTGTTATTGAGGCCTGGCCTTGGGCTCCGTGTCATTACCTGGCCCTGTCCCCCTGCCAAGCTACCATGAACTAATCAGCTTTGTTCTGCCACAGCCTTCTGGCATGATGTCTCTGCTTTGGAGCTAGCTGATTACAGATTCACTTCCTGGAAACCGTGAGCAAAATTAAACCTTGCCTTCTTCAGTTTGTGGGTGTCAGTTACCACGTCTCAGTAACAGGAAAGCTGATTAAAACAATATTTTTTGTGAAATGTATTCATTTGTATTGGGTGACCCTTTGGAATGGAATGAATAAGCCATATGTAGCTTGTTCGCTTCAGTAGACAGAGCCAAACTACTTCCCAAAGTCATCGCTCCAGTTTCCACTCTCACCAGGATCTTGCTTGCTTTGGATACATGTTGAGTTATATGAAATGGTTTTCCTGTGTCTGTTGAGATGACCATAAAATCATCTGATTTTTTTCCACTAATCTTTTAATGTGACAAGTTATAGAATTTGCTAATGAAAACCAACATTTTGGTCCATTTTGGTCAAGATGTACCTTTTTATACACTGCTTATTCAATGAGTTGTGATTTTGCTTGGGTTTTCTTTCTTCTTTTTTTTTTTTTTTAAATCTCTGTCTTTCTCTGTGAGTTTGGTCTGTATTTTCTTTTCAGTCACGATCCTGGTCTCCTGAAAAGTTATGCATGTTGAGATAAACACTCAGCATTCCTTTTTCACTAACAGTCTTTGACTCCTAGGTTTTCTCATACACTTTGGAAAATTGTAGATTTTATTTCCTCCTGGTAACCACGACAAATTCTTAGCTCAGGCATCCCCAGGCAGAAAGATGACACCCAACTCCTCCTTCATGAATCCTCACAGGGATCCTCGGTGATGCGTGCGTGCCTGCTAAGCCCCCAAACTAGAGATCTCACGTGATCACAGGAAACAGATGAGAGCAGGGCCGCAGGAACAAAGGAAGAAAGCCACTAGATTCACCAGCTGAGGTCCGCCCTGCAGTCTCAGCCAGCTCCAGGGTGCTGCTGGTTGCTCCTGTCACCCCGCCTACTCATGTGGGTACAAAAGCCCGAGGGCTAGCTCCTACACAGCATTCACAACCCCCACCTCTCCTGGTGGCACTAAAACCAATCACGATGCCCCTGCACAGGAAACTGGTGACAAGACGCATTCCTGCCTCCAGCCCCAAGGCAGTAAAGAGAAGTTTCAGCTTTTCATGTTTCAGAAATCTGCAAAAGTTTGCAGAAAAGCACCCTGAGAGTTTAACAGGGAATGAGATACTTACACGGTTCCCAAGACTTTTTCCCAAATGGTTTACTAACTACAAAGGGAAAAATAGTAACCTTCCTATTGACAGACACCTGAACTAAGCGAACCAGTTTAACATCACTGACATTGGGACTAATTAACATCATGGGTCTCCTGAAAAGGACATAACATTTCTGTGGTGTTTCTGCCAAGTTCAACCTAGACCCAATCACAAGGCAATATCAGACTGACCAATCCGCTTGCCTGGATTTTTCAAAAATTGTCAGTGTCTTGAAAGCAAAGAAAGGCAAAGACACAGTTTCAGATCAAAGACAAATAAAGGTACTCCATTAAATATAATGCATAGCCCTGGATTGGATCCTAGACCAAAGAAAGTTAAAGTACTATAAAAAACATTACTGTATTATTGTAAAGTGGGCTTTTTTAGTAGTAACATTGCATTTTTATTAAACTTTCTGGTTTTGGTAATGGTACATGGTCATGTAAGAGAATTTCTTGAGGAGTTTGTTTTTGTTTTTGTTTTTGTTTTTTTGAGACAGGGTCTTGCTATGTAGTTCAGGCTGACCTTGAACTCACTATGTAGTCCAGGCTGAGCTCAAACACTTGGCAATCCTCCTGCCTCAGCCTCCCTAGTGCTGGGATTATAGGCATGTGCTACCACGCCCGGCTGAGGAATTTTTCTTTTGATCGTTATACTGAACTGTTTAGGGGAAAGGAACATAATGCCTGTAATTTTTCTCAAATGATTCAGAAAAAAAAAACAAAGAAACAAAAAACACTGTATATATCACATATACAGAGAGAAAATGATTTTTTAAAAGTGTGTCAAAACATTAACACTTGGTGACTGGGAGTATGTATCAGAGCTCTTCGTATAGTGTTGGAATTTTTCTTTTCTGTTTCTTATTTCAAACTAATCAGTTTTAAAAAGGTTTTTACCTCTAGCAAACAGGAAACCACAGAAGTAAAATAATAAGGGTCACCCTGGTGATCAGAATATAAAAAAAGTAGTTATTAATACATGCTTCATTGTAGATGTCTTGAGAAGAAGTTGCTTGTCACCTCTTATTTTAATTTCTGCCTCTTTTATTTTGGGATGTGCCTATATCCAGTCGTGTTTGGCACAGATGCAATATAGCGTACATGCCACTTTAATCTGATTTTTTGGTAGGTTCTCTCTAACTCACTGTGACGCCCAGGTTGGTCTCAGACTCATGATCCTCCTGCCTCAGCCCCTCAAGGGCCAGATTAGAGGTGAGCACCACTGTGCTAGGCTTCATCTGATTGGTCATAAGGATCACCCCTTGTTTCTAATAGTTTTCTCAGGGAATTTTTTTCTCATTATTCCTATAATGAAATTGGATTCCTATAATGAAAATGGCCATGGTTGTTAAATTCTCTATGGGAGGAGTTGTATAATTCCATCTTGTTTCCTTCTGAATGATGAGAGCAGTGCTCAAAATATGCTAAGCACTTACATGTGGCATTGAAAAAAAAGGCATTAATAGAAGTTAAATTCTGGAATAAAGGACCACCAAAAACTAAGAGATCAAATCAGTTTTTCTTGCATACAATATGGCATAAATTTCTTGAAAATTCAATTAAAGATCTAAACATTAAAACAGAAACATTAAATTTACTGGAGAATAGAATAGGAAGAACCCTCGAAGACATAGGGGTAGGGAAAAAATTTATGAACAGAACCCAGACTGCATGGGAAACAATACAGAGAATCAGTGCTTGGGACCACACGCTATTAAAAAGCTCTTGCACAGCAAAAGAAATCACCAATAGAGCAGGGTGAAAACCCACAGACTGGGAAAAAAGTTTTGCTAGCTATCCATCAGACAAAGGTCTAACATCTAGAATATACAAAGAACTCAAAAAAATCAAACCTCCCAAATTTAAAGACCCAATTAAAAAAATGGGCAACTGAAATGAATAAACATTTCTTAGATGATGAAATAAAAATGGCAAATGAATATATGAAAAAATGTTCAACATCACTAGTCATTCGAGAGATGTAAATCAAAACAACGTTAAGATTCCATCTCACTCCAGAAAGAACCATGTTTATGAAAAAATCAACCAATAACAAATGCTGGCAGGGCTCCAGGGAAAAAGGAACCCTCCTCCACTGTTGGTGGGAATGTAGGCTGGTCCAGCCACTGTGGAAATCAATATGGAGATTCCTCAAAAAACTAGAACTAGAAGTTCCATTTGATCCAGCTATTCCCCTACTGGGGATCTTCCCAGAAGAATTAAAATCGTCATACCACAGGGATGTATGCACGACCATGTTCATAGCACCACAATTTGTAACAGCTAAGTCTTGGAAACAGCCTAAATGCTCAACAAACAATGAATGGCTAAAGAAAATGTGGTTTTTCTACACAATGGAGTACTACACCGCCATAAAAAGGATAAACTAGAGTCATTTGTATGTAAATGGATGTTCCTTGAGAATATACTATTAAGTGAAATAAATCAGACACTCGTGAGCACACATCGAATTGTTTCTCTGATATGAGAAACCATAACTGTAAATAAGGACAAAGAGGTGTAATAGACATTACATAAAAGGAAGATAGTACACAAAGGAGAAGAGTACTAGAAAGAGGGAAGAGGGATGGGCAGGAAGGGAAAAAAAGGAAAGAAAGGGGCAAGGGAAATCACGAAGAAATGTGAATAAACCTGCTGTAAATAGGGAGGGAGGAAACAGAGGGGAGGGGTGGGGAAGGGGGGGAGAACCAAGATGCACCATGTACAGGTACAAAATAAATGTGGTGAATGTGATAATTATATGTACAATGTACCGATACATGTTCTTGGCTAAAAAAAAAGAAGACAAAGAAAGAAGAAAGAAAGAAAGAAGAAGAAGAAGAAGAAGAAGAAGAAGAAGAAGGAGAAGGAGGAGGAAGAGGAGGAGGAGGAGGAGGAGGAGGAGGAGAAGAAGAAGAAAAAGCCATATGTGAAAGATCATAAAAAAAAAAAAGAAAATTCAGTTAAAAACACAAATGTGGTATTATTAACCGTGTTTCTTGTGTGCTACCTTTTTTTTTTTTTTTGGTGCTGGGGATTGAACTCAGGGCCTTGTGCTTGCTAAGTGAGGACTCTAACCACTGAGCTAAACCCCCCAGCACCTGTGTGCTACCTTTTAAAGCAATATTGTGGTTATACCTTTGAGTATATGCAGGCAGTACTCCTGACAATTCTTATGGAGAAAACAAATATGTAGAAGTATGAAATATATTTTTTGCAGCCTTTTTTAATAATCTCTGCAGGAAATTAAATTATATAAATTGTAAAAGCTTTTCCAATAAATTGGTTTTCTCTTAATAACACACAATAAGCTTTATTAAATCCAGGTTTCTGTCTAACACTTTTTGTGAAGCAAATGCATCTTCACCCTACAAATCATTGCTGGACTTCTATTTGGAAGGGGTAATGTCACTAAATAACAATCAGAAAGAGATTTTTGCAAAGAATAATCATATTTATTTAGGAGTAGCAGAGTGCTGCAATGGGAAAACCTGTGTGTATTAGTCATCTTTTTGTCACTGTGACAAAATACCTGAGAAAAGCAATTTAAAGGAGGGAAGACTTAATTTGGCTCACAGTTTCAGTGGTTTCAGTGCAAGGTCAGTTGCCTCCATTGCTTCTGGGCCAGTGGTAAGGCAGAACTTACGGCAGAAGGGCGCGGAAAGGAAGGCTGCTCGCCTTGTGGCAGCTAAGAAGGAGAGAGACAGAGATAGAGCTGAGAAAGATGGAGATGGGGGCCAGGGTCCCAGTGCAAGGCCACACCTCCTTCGATCCATTTTCCCCAAAAGCTTTCTCTGGAACCGTTCACCACCTCCTAATAGTGCCACCAACCGGGGACCAAGCTTTCAGCAAATGAGCCGTTCAGGGACATTCCAGATCTAAACCAGAATATTCTCCCGGCCTCCAAAGTCTCATGCTCACCTCACAATGGACAATAGATTCAGTCCATCTCCAAGAGTCCTCACAGTCTTACCAGTTCCAGCATTACTCAAAAGTCCAAATCCAAAGTCTCCTGTGAAATGCAATATAAATTCTTATCTGTGAGGCTTGTTAAAATCACAAGAACAAGCTACATACTTCCAGTATACAATGATGGGACAGGGCACACGTTCCCATTTCACAAGTGAGGAACAGAACACTAGTGAGGGAAAATCAGAACAAAACAAGACCGAAACCCAGTAGGACAAACATGAAATTCTGTAGCTCCATGTCCAGCATCTGGGGTGCAAGAAACCAAGACACAAGCTCAAAAGGCTCTGGCAGCCCTGCCCCCGTGCTGCCCACACAGCCATGCCCTTGAGCTGGCTCTGCTCGCTGCGGCTGTCCATAGCAGATCCTTATCTTCCCAGCCTCTCTAACTTCTTGGGTTCTCTGTAGTGTTTTGATTTAACTCTCACAGTGGCACCATTGCTTTTTCAAGGTTTGGCTGCAGGGACTCTAATGCTGCCACATACCACTTGGCTTCCCAGATCTTCCTTTGAAACCTGAGTGGAAGCCTCCATGTAAGTCTTGAATCTGCAAGCCTACAAAAAGAACATCACGTGGATGATGCCACCGTCTACTACCACCTCAAACAGGAGCCGGACACCCCAGAAGTGATTGTAGCACCCTCTGCGTGCCTGGGTGGCTGATGGCTGGGAAATAGTTCCCTGAGTGGCCCTGTGTGAGCAGGGCACCCTAGAACTCTCTTTTTAAAGCAGTCTTTCAAACAAGTTTAGGAGCTTTGCTCTTAGGCTTGTGATAGGTGAGGTCTGACCAATAACCAAGATACCCACAAGGCATACTTCTAGAATTTGGCTTCTTTCAAATGGCACGAATCTCTTTAGCAATCACTCCTTCTTAGCCCTACATGCTTCTTTTTCTGGCCAACCTACAAGTTTTTCAAATCTTTGTGCTCTGCTCTTTGTTTATGATTTTCACTGTAAATTTAGCTAAAAGCAGCCAGCAATACTCATGCCACAGGTTAAATGCTGTGCTGCCTTGAAAATCCTCCTGCCAGGTAAACTAGTCCATTATCTTTCATTTCAGTCTCACAGTCTCAGGCCATGGACAGAATGTAGATGAATTCTCTGCCAGGGTATAACGTGAATGACTTCTACTCTGGTTCCCAATAGAGTCTTCCTTCTTCACTGAGATTTCATGAGCACAGTATTTAGTGTCTGCATTTCTGTCAGCATTCTGGCCTTCTGGGCTCACCCTGCTTACAGATTTTTCCAGTCTGCATCTTCAACCTTCGCCAAACTCTTCCCACAAACAATTCCGAATACTGGTGGACCACGTAGTCAGGTATAATCCCAGCGATGACCCGCCCTCAGTACCAGTTTTCCACGTTTGTCAGCATCCAATCACTGTGACAAAATATCTGAATAAAGTCACTAAAAGAGGAAAAGTTTTAATTTTGCTCAGTTTCAGAGGTTTGGGTCTGTGGTTAGCTGGCTCCATCACTTTAAGGCCAGTGGTGAGGGAGAAACGCCACGGTGGAAGGGCACAGTAGCGGAAAGTTGCTCATGGTGTGGCAGCCAGAAAGCAAAGAGAGAGAAAAAGCCAGAGAGGATAAAATATAGTCTCCAAATTAAGCCACCCTGACCCACCCTGTTTAGCACCACTTCCAAAGTTCCATCACCTCCCAATAATGGCCCTGACTGAGGAGTCCATCAGTGAATTCATCCACTAATGAAGTCATGATCCAAAAGCCCCATCTCTGAACATACGCGATGCTTGGAGGATGTTTTAGATCCAAAGCGTAACAGGTGCTGTACTGTAATTCTGGTCGAACCTGGAAATGGGACTTGCGGCAATCTCGCCTTAGATCCTTAGGGCTTGCTTTAGGTGAGCTTCAGAGGAAAAGGTGGCTTCTCCCTACCCCACCCCATTGCCAATGAGGCAGGTGTCACGATTCATGACATGAATTGGCAATGGCTGCCAGCCCTGACCTTTGCTGTGACATTCAACACTGTTGTGGAAGACTTGGGGTTTTCTCTGAACTTCGTCAGAACCTGAGTAAGGCTGGCAAAGGTAAGTGTGAAATAAAGCACCAGCAGATATTTGCAAGAGGTGAAATTGCCACACAAAAGGGACTGGATTCAAGGGTCATGGAGCAAGGGTCATGGAGCAAGAACCGAGGATTATACAGCCATTCGCAATTGCATTTAAAGTGTGACAATGGAATGGATGTCACCTGCGTATGGAACATTCGTGTCCCTCCTTCATGTTCCCGTGGAGACCTCCACATCCCTCCAGGAGGGGAGAGGCACTAGAAGGAAGTGCTCTGACTCCTCTTTACCCGTCCCTTGCTGCTCTTCCTTGGAGGAGGATAAGCTTCCGTGATTGGCAGGCTGGCAAGAGCCATGCATCAGACCATGTGACCCAGAGGCGAGGGTCCCAACTCCCTGTGGCCTTCTCAGGATACCAGCGCTTCCCAGTCTACAGTGCCTGTAGACCCCTGTGGAAAGTGAGCAAGTGGGTGCGGGTTTTCAGGCCCCATGAGGTCCTTCCCCTTTATATGCAGGCAAGATGCCATGCTCCGTGCTGGTGGCTGTCACCTCACTGGCCTGGAGTCAGACAATAGAAATAAACCGTGTGTTCATCAATTCAAATTCTGTCCATTGCTGTCACTGCGTTTATGAAAGTGAGAAGAATTATGTTAGCTGAGGTGAAAGTTCTAGCCAAAATGCAGACAAAATGTGATATTTTTGCTTTTCTTCCATCTAACACTGTACCCTTCCAATGTCTGTGCAGGGAGGTACCAGAGCAGTCTAAAGAAATCTTGAAATAGTCTAAAGCTATACAAACCTGTAATTCTAGCATTGGGGGAGGCTGAGGCAGCAGGATTGTGAGTTCAAACCCAGCTCGGTCACACAACAAGACCTCCATCTGAAATAATTTAAAGATCAAAATAAAAGATAGGTGCTAGGAACCAGGGAGAGAATTATGTGAAGGTGGGAAGGTGAAATAAAGAGGATCAGATGTGGTATGTACACATGCCAATTCTCTACATTGAATGTATTTATCATGTATTGCAAACATATTCTAATAAGAAAGAGAAAAATGAAAAAGATTAAGCAGTCTGGTTTTTCAAAAACCTTTTAAGTGTTTTCCAAGTAGTTTCCATTATAAATGACATAGTTCTGTTATTTTGCTGAGAGGCTTTCTTTACCCTCTGAAGTTTGAGTCAGTATGTCGGGTTGGATTCCTCGGGCCAGCAGCCCGACCTCCAGCGCAGGTCCGCGTTCCTCCAGAGGCCCAGCTGTCTCCAGCTGTGGGAAGATGTGTGCTGCGCTGCGGGGAGCAGCAGGCGCTCCGGATCGTCTCGCTGGTTTTTCTTGGCAGTGGTTTTCAGCATGTTCTTTGATCCACTTTCAGGGATTCTATCTTCTTTTTTTATTTTATTTTATTTTATTTTATTTTATTTTAAACCAAGAACATGTATTGGTACATTCTACATACAATGGTCACATTCATTACATTAATTCTGTACCTATACATGATGTATCTTGGTTGTCCCCCTTCTCCCCCCCTCCCCTCTGCACCCTCCCTCCCTATTTACAGCAGGTTCATTCATCATTTTCCATATTTTCCCTTTCCCCTCTTTTTCCCCTGTTGCCTTTCTGCTTTTCCCCTTCTTTCTTTCTAGTACTTCTCTCCTCTGCTCACCATCAGGGATTCTATCTTAATCCATTCTTTTTGGATGGTCTCCCAGTGTATTATGAGGAATGGTCCCTACCCCTGCTTGCCTCTAAGGCAAGGTGCTTCACACACACAAACATACACACACACACGCACACACGCCCACAGGGCTGGGGAGTTAGCTCAGTGTGATCCCAGTACCGGAAAAAAAATAGAGTGGGGACCTTTGAAGTGAGAAAATAGGTGGAGTCAGTTCGAGATCAAGATAAGAGAACTGTTATATTACTAGCCCTCCATACTAGCAAAGAAAAAAAAGTCCCACATCTGAGGCCAGAGTCAGACAGCACCTAGCACTGAGGAGGAGGCAGCTCCGTGGAGGCCGTGCCCAGGTGCGTGCTCTCGTTTGGGGGGAGAAGGGTGCACGCAGGGCGCTGTTGGAGCGGGAGCAGGGACGAAGACAGGGTGAGGTTTCAGAGATGGTGTCTGCCGTCTTCACTGTCCCCAGAGCCGGCACACTCTGCGTGGGTCCTCGTGGCCGCCCTCAGATCTGGGTGAGAGGACCACATAGGACAGACTCGAGGCTCTTCTGAGAGTGAAAATGTGAGCGGGATGGATCCCTCATTGTGCACCTGAGGGGATCAGCCATCAGGGAGACAGTATGCTTCCCGTACTCCTGTCTGCCTTGATGCCTTTGAACCAAGTTTAACTTTTCTTTTTTTGCTGCTGGGGGCAAAAGCCAGGGCCTTGCACATGCCGAGCAAGTGCTCCACCACTGAGCTACACCCCGGGTCCTGTAATATCTTATGTAACCGAATTCTGAATTACATCTTTTGTTAGGTTTATTTCTTCTAAACCTGATCGTTTTCATTTTTAATATAATTAGGCTCATTTTATCTATTGCAGTTTTAAATTAGCTATTTCTGGTGCTTAGGAAAGCAGCTAAAAGGATGAACTAAATAGGAATACCATGTAGCTGTATCTCTAAAACAGCAAGCAAAATACAAAATGAGAAGTACATAATTTATGTAAATTAAAAGTGAGGCTAGGCATGGTGGTGCATTCTTGTAATCTCAGTTACTCAGAGGCTGAGCTAGGAGGACTGCAAGTTTGAGGCCATCCTGGGCAACTTAGAAAGACTAAGTAAGATGCTAAAATACAAAAGGGTAGGGGTGTGGCTTGGCATTAGAGTGCTTGCTTAGTATTGGAGAAACTCTGGGTTCAAACTCTAGTATCACGAGAAAAGAGAGAGGGAGCAGAGGGGAGGGAAGAAGGGAGGGCAACAGGGTAGGAGAGGGAGAGAAAGGAAGAGAAG
>PVJO010016536.1:0-41588 GCA_004026905.1 Hystrix cristata
TCTGCCAGGCGCATTCCTACACGCCCTGTAGAACTACTGAGCTCAAGAGTGATTACAGCAAAGAAGAAATTCTGAACAGAAAATTTCAATAAACTACAGTTTGTTCATGGCTCTATGCTCAGAGAGCCTAGTCGATAGGCATAAGTTGTTAAAATTGGGCTTACTCCATAGACTGACAAATATTAGCACATCACAAACACACACACATACACAAACTCTCCCACTCTAACAGCCAATAATCACAGTACAAACTAGTCATTCTTATTCCTTATATGAATATGACATGATTAACTATTTTGATAACTGTAAGTCTCTGCACAATAAGTATGTCAGGAACCCCTACAAATTTAAATCTAATGAATATACTGCAGATTGCAAAATACATAGAAAATTACACTGAGAGGTTTGTCCATATATGTGTTGATAAGGCCCATTTTTATCATCTTATTATTATAAAGCAAATCTCACCATTTGGAAAGCCTGCTAAAACCCTTAAAAGCATACAACAGACAAAGTATCCATTACTAAAATGATTGACGCATTATATGCACACCTGACTGAGACAGAAATGTGTGTGATGCCACATATAACCAGTTTTGAATAGCTGATAAGTCATGCCAATAATATCTAGATTAATGGTGATTAATAACTCAATATTTGATGAAGTATCTGATCACTTCAAAACTCTTAAAGAAAATGTGAACAAAACCTTGCAAGTTCAAGACTAATGAACACTTACTTAGAACAAATGCTAATGGAAATAGAAGCCCTCTTAAACTATTAGTGTATTTGTCTATAAGAGAAATTTAGACTCTGAGTATTCTGAGAAAAGTTCATGTGTTGAGAGGAAAATTTATACTAAAATTTTCAGTTAATTTATTAAAAAACTAAAAACAACTTACCTTTAAGATTTTTTTTATCTTAAATTAATGAAAGTACATGAATTTTCCCTTTGTCAGAAAATAAGATCTTCACTGTAGTACTTTGCTTATTCCTTCACAGGCACAGTAATCGAAATGTTATTTACAGTAGTTCAAGCTATATTTACAGACAGCATATGAACTATGGTGAAGTATTTCTTTTTACAGTGAATGCAATCAGAAAAATCTTCTCTATCCCTTAATAAAATATTGTAATGGGAAACATTGCGACTTGAGTGTATCTATTCATCTTCTAACCTGTTTTAGTAACACAAGTGACACCTAAGAAATTATTATTTGATCTTTCAGAGGAAGGCAGATAAGGTTAAATTGGCATTGATTACTCAAGACACATTTCTCACTTATTTAATAATCTCCCCCATCACAAGAAGTATTGTGATCACAGGCTGATATACTCAATTTATTTTTAAAAATTTTTTGCCAGGTACAGTAGAAATCAGAGCACAATATACACTAATATTAGTTTCAAGATTCCTGATCAGTTTGTTCTAGGATATAAGTAGTTTACTACACAAGGCCCTAGGCTTACTCACTGAAGTGGATTATAACAGATTCTATTATGATCACTATCTTCTACAGATTCTAATTCTTATTTTGTGCAAAATGTGTAGTATTTCCCCCAAAATGATGTTAATGGTAACTTGCAGTCTCATATTTTCTGACATTCATACCCCTAAAATACGAACCTGAATAACTAACGAAGATTTGTATCAGTTTGTGGCTAAAACTGACAGACCTAGGAAAAAGACAAGGGGATAGCAGAACCATTTATACTATCTTAGATTTCTACAACATTTTTTCTGATAAGCACTATTTGCAAATTATAAGTAATATATGTATGTTTATACTTAGTGAAAATTAAAATATAAAAATATATTTTTGAAAAGATATTAACAAAATATAAAGAATCATAAATTATTTTATTCATATGGAAAATTTATTTATTTAAAAGATTTCTCTGCCCAGTATTTCAAATCCAAAATGTCCTAGATTTTATTACTACAGTTAGATATAGTTATTTTCTAGTTATTTTCATTAGTTTCTAGATTCATATTTAGACATTATTTTGCTTATTCTGATGATTATATCCTAGAAGATACGACTAGGAAATGTGAAACATGAAAGCTTCAGAACGGATTGCTATCACATGTTAACAGCTACCCAAATCATAACACTGGTGTTAGGGGACTTGTTAAGGACTCAGTAGCAAAAAAGGATTATCCCTTGATTTTAATTCAGTCTAGTAAACTACATTAGATTGCCACTGTCACATGGAAAGACATGCTCAGAACAACGACAGTTTTAGGAGAAGTACTACGTTTATGTTTTTTTTTTTAATTTTTATTTACAGGTTTAGAAAATGAAATAGCATGGACATAAGAAATTTTGTAGAAATAATATTATGAGGCATAGATGGATGAATTCACAAGAGGCTTCTACTAGCTATTGCATTAGTATATAACTCTTAACAGCTTAGTTATTTCCCTATGTACCATTGATTCCTTAGTAAACATTTTCAGGAAGCAGTCACTGAGAGTATTACATAAAGAAAATAGTGTTAGTAAATTCTTAAATTTTATATTTATTTTCAAGCTAGAATTTAGTCTCCTAAACATTATTTCCAAAAATGGAAAATGCAATATTTGAATCCAAATGCAAATTTGTTTTTTCCTTTCCCTGTGTAAAGAACACATTTTCTCGGTAAAAGACTGGACACCCACAAAGATTGTTGGATACTGAATTTCACCTTTCTGGAATTCAGTTAACTTACTTTGAAAAGTTAAAAGCTCTGAAAGCTTTGAAGGAGGTGAATTCTAGGGTAATTTATAACACATGCACATGTATGATGTTATGTTGGAATGCAATGACAGGAATTATGGTCTTCTTACTCTTACTGAAAACTCTCTGACTTGGGGATTTGCAAATACATGGTTTATCATTAATAAAATATACATTAGATTTATATCCTAGGAGCTGATATAAAAATGTATTGAAAAATTTCAAGCAGAAAAAGAAATCCTCTGTAAAAGATAAATACGTATAACTTGTGATAAATTCTCTTTGAGTTTCATAGAAATCATTTTTACTTAAAATAAATATTAGCATAATTTAAATCATATGTAACACTGGAAGTCAAGAAGTATTATGGATACAGACTGACACCTCAAATAGCTACCTACAGTAAGCATATTAAAATGAATGTGATTGGGAAATTCAAAAGAAGCATAGCTTTATGCATTTTTCGAATTAAAAAATAAAGCATATACATATCTGAAAGGCAATTTGAGCTGGAATTCAAATCTTTGTTTTACTGCCTAAGAGAGATTAGTAGTTTTACATTAAATATATTAATAGCCTGGGAACAGAAAAATAACATGTACTTTTATATTGTTTAATATAATGAGGACACACCTGCAGATAAACATTTTCTCATTACGGTATACTTGTTCTTAAAACTCAATTATATTTCTCTTATCAACAAAGTACTAAAAATAATATTAATCAATGTTTTTAAGTAGAAGGAGAGCTCTTACCGTGTTAGATGCAAACACGGTGATCATTTCTTTATTTTTTCATCAAAGAGAAGTTTAAAGTCGTGAACTTGGCAAAAAGCAAATTTTGTAGCTGGGTTTAAGAAAGGTTTTTTGAACCATGCAGTGTTCCTGGGATCAATATTGCATTAAAAGATGTTTTACGATCCTATTTTGGCAGCATAGTAAGTATTTCACACTAAGAAAAAATACTAACTTTCATTTAAATTACTTTCTGTTGGCTGCACTGAAGCCCAATAGCTAGAATATTTTGACAGATTTCTCTGCAAAGTTATGCTTCCTTTATGCACCTGTATGTAAAAATAATGTGTTTGGCCCTTTATAATTGCAAATATAATAAGTTTCTTAATTGATAGTATATAAATTAGTATTTTCCTACAACAATTTTCCCTAATATTCTAGTATGTATCTACCACATATCTACAAATTCACTAATTTGAAAGAGTGTATTAGAAATGTTGGTTTAAAAAGTTTAATAAGATTTGTAAGCTAGTTGCTACCTCTATCTTTTTCAGTTCTAGAAGGTATATTGGAATAGTTTAAGAACAAAAGATGAATGTAGCCCTACTAAATACGATTAAGTCAATGCATGGGCACAGAGCAGAAGTAAATAAGCTGTGAAAGTCTGAATACCAATAAAAAAGTAAAAATGGTTTTACATAGCTACTTACATCATAGCCTAGAAGTTCTGTCTGTGTGGATTTATCCACCCTTGAAGCAAAAGCCTTCTGTAAATGTTGGACTTTTTCCTGAAAAATGAAAAAAAAAAAATCACATTTTTGTTGAGTAATGAGTTTCTACCAGATGAGAGTGCAATTGATCATTTTATCTGTGTGTATACTTCGTTCTGTTGGCGTTTTATAAATCAACTTAAATATTAAAAGTTTAGTTTGCAGGGTACCTTGGTCATCTTTACTTCCACTGTGGGATTTACTGAGTTAGTATATAGTGAGTGTTAAGAGACACCAGTTGCTTAAATCTAAGAGCAAATGCTTGTGCTACGGCTTCTTATTAGCTGTTTTACTGGTATGACTTTGCCGACTTCGTTTCAGAGCATTTACATTTTAAATCCACAGCACTTTCAATACCTGATACAGTAAGGTGATTCCACGGAGCTTATATTTCCCTTATATGCTTCTTAATTCTCTGCAGGAACCCCTGCACATTAAAGAACTTGTGCTTTAAGAAAGTGACACTAATCTAACACTGTGAAAACTATATAAGGGAAGTAACACATGGAGGAAGTTTGAGATTTTGTATTTCAAAGGCAAGTATACTAATTCTTGGACAGCTAATATTTTTAACTTTTTATCAGCGCATGTTTGCAGTACATAATGATTAAATTCATTGTAGGGAATTGGTACACGTATGCAACACATCTCAATCCACCCCCCCAACTCTCTTTTGGGGTGTCCCTTCTCATTACTAAATGTGTCACACAAAATACAATGGATTCATGGACTGAGGTATTATGAAGTATCATGTAAGGTGTTTACTGTGTGCCGGCTACAACTGCGAATGCCCTTTTCATATGATCAGGTCTCATCTTGAGATTTTTACTGCTATCATTCATTTTAAATAAGAAAAATACAATTTAAAAAGCGTAACTTGAAAAAGCTTCCATAGAACTTCTTGTGATTCTGTAAGATTCTGTTTTGTCTTAACTTGCTCCAAGGGAAAATTTCTTTCATTTACTTTTAGTTTGAATGTTTAATAAAATAGTTGTATAATATCCAAGTGATTAAAAAGACTATGATTTAATTCCAGTCTTCTTAGGACTTACAGTGGTCACCAAGAACTTCACTCTACAGAATGCCAATTACCCCCACCTTTCCTTACCTCCTCTCTTCCTTGCTCTCCTCTTTCCCCTCACTCTCTCAGCTTCTATCTGGGATATTTAACATAGTCTATATATTAAATTTACACAAATATGATTTATTTTGTCTTATTGAAACTTTAGCTGCATTATTAAAATGTGGAAAAGAAGTATTTTAGGTACTATTCATGTCTTGTACCTTTTAACTTTCCCAATCATAAAACTTGCAGCCCAACTATTTGGACAGAAATGAAAAGGAGATTACATAATTAAGAGAGGTGTGATATGAGCTAAATTTCTACTTTAATGAATGAAAATGTGGCTGTACTTTCCAAACTACATTTAAAATGAGAAGGAGGTTTGCTTAGACTTGTACTAAGGCAGGGAAAAGAACAGTGAGAGGTGGGAATAGGTGAAGACAGTAGCAGTGTTTGCTATCATTGGAAGGTTGTTTAGAAAAGTTTAGTTGCCTACTTTTGAGATAGATTGAAATCATAAGCATATGAGGAGTAAGTTTTGTTGTGCATCTGTTTATAAATTTTGTGTATATAGTGAATTCAGTGGTAGAAAATAGCAAGAAATACTTCCCATGTTTCACCTCACATTTCTGTTGTCAGGAAATTCTATACTGAAAGACGGGGATGGGCTGGCAAACTCTGGCTCACTGGTCTGTGTTACAAGATTTAATTCAAATAAAGAAAAAATTTCAAACAGCTTCCTAACCAACAGTCTAATCAAAGCAAAACAGTAACAATTTTTTAAAAAACTAAATAAAGTGAATTATTTAAGGAAATAAAAAATAAACAGTTTTAAATGAACTTCATTGCATTCCTCACAGATTTAGGTATAAATAATAAAAGTTACATATTTTATTTAGTGTCATAGAAGGCAGTACATATATAAAAGATTAGAATAAATTTCTATAACATATAATTAGAACATTATAAAATAAGATTGTGTAACTTTTAGGAGACAATTCTCCACTTGTTGCATGTAATTTTGCAAGATAGATGGACATAAATGCACTGTTAAATTTCAAATGTGACGAGACTATTAGAGATAATCAAACAGAAAATATACCACAAAAGTAGGTATTACAACCAGGTGTGGTAGTGCCCACCAGCAATCCCAACTCTCTGAGGCAGGAGGACCAGAAGTTTAAGGCTAGCCTGAGTAGAGTAACAGTTTTGCAAAACTTTGTCTCAAAATTAAAATTTTAAATTTTAAAAAGGGCTGGGGATGTAGCTCAGTGGAAAGGCCCTGGGTTCAATCTCAGTACTAAAGAAAAAAGTAGCTATTATTGGATGGTACGATTGAAGATAAGTTTTTATCTCATATATACAAATTTTATAAATATACACATATCCAATGTATCAAAATAAAACAACGTCATATATTTTAGTGCCATACTGATATAATGATGAAATCCTTGATTAAAATTACTGATTTATTTCAGTATAGAGAAAGTTTACTACCATGATGTGATTATATTTACATTCCTTAATTCATCTCTCTGCATAATTTTAAAATGCATATTCTGGGGATTGCTTAGTGGGAAGATCATGTGAAGAAAAAAATGAGAATTTCCATTGTGAAAGACAGCAATGAAAGACCTATGTGTGGGTGGGTATGTTGGAGAGGAGGCATATAGAAAATTAAATAATTTGGAATGCAGAAGCTACTGATACTGCAGATGTTACAGTTTAGATCTGAACCATCTCCCAGAGTGTCATGTGTTTACAGGTGGAAGGTGGTTGGATTCTGAGGGTGTTAATAGCCTCACCAGTGGATCAATTAATTGCTGAGACCACAGCTGAGTGGGCTATTAGGAGGCGGGACCCAGCTGGAGAAAGCAGGTCACTGGGGATGTATCTTTGAAGGGCATACCTTTTCTCTGGTTTTTTCTCCCTTTCTCTTTGCTTCCTGGCTGCCATAAGGTGAGCAGCTTTCGTTCACCATGCCATTCAGCCGTGATGTTGCTGCTTTGGTATCAGTGGATCATGGACTGAAATCTGTGAAACCTTGAGCCCAAATAATCTTTTTCTTTAAATTGTGGGTGCCAAATATTTGTCCCAGTGATGAAAAGCTGACTGGTGAAGCAGTTAAGAGCAGAAAGATGAATCACTGTCAGCCAATTTAGGCAGGAAGTGAATGATGTGGAACCTTTCTCACACAATAACATTTACAAATAATTAGAAGTCAGATCACTACGAAGATAAGCCTAAATACCTATTGTTTCAAAATTGTTTAAGGAAAGACAATGCAAGGACAACAGTGACAACCAAGGTATCGTGGGCACTCCAATCTATCCCAGAAAGAACAGAATGTTATGCCAAAGGATTTGAGAATTAGCTTACCTTTCAAATATTATTTTAAATTTAAATGTCATAAGCATATCTAACTAAATTATAACAAAACTCATTTAAGTATATCCTTTGCTTATATTTTCCCCAAAAGGATCAGAATCAATCAACATAGAGAAGAGAAACAGTAGAAGTGTATTCTTCTATTTTCTTGACCATGAATTAATTTACCACATGTGCTTTAATGTGGCTCTTTCGGCATTCTCCTATGTAGAAAAATAATGTAGTTCCTCCTTCTATCCTCTCTCAGAGAGATAGTGGAGAATTAAAACCACTCAACTTCAGGCAGAGTAATTTTATAAATGAATGTAAACTCATGACAAAATGCTTGTCCATAAGTTTTCCTTTCTTCTATTTTTATTAGTAATAATTAGAGTGGTAAAGACTAGAAAAGGAATTTCACATTCTTTTTCCTTCTCCAATCTTTACTACTCTAATTATTACTAGTATTAATAGAAGAAAGTTTTAGAATGAATGTTATATGCCAGGCACAGTATCAAGTAATACACACACACATATATATGTATCCTCTCTCTGGAAAAATAAGAACTCGCCTTGAATACTAGAGATCAAAAATGCCAGCCCCATCAGCATCTCCTCGCCTTATCTGCCATCACTATTCTCTTGCTCAGGGCTACTCTGTAAGCCAGGTGTGGCAAGGACAGGTGATATATACGTATATATACAGATATATACGTATATATACAGATATATACGTATATATACATATATATACATATATATTTTAAAATATATGCATATGTAATATATAGATATATTTGAATATATAATATATAGATATATTTAAATATATAGATATATTTTAAAAGTAACTGTTACTTTTTAATATATTATTGTCCTTCTATTGAAGAACAAGAAACTGATAGTTGGAAAGCTGAAATCAGTTACTAAAGATTACTAAGATAGTAAATGGAATAGAAGATAATAAGCTTATATACTTCCAAACCGTGATACTCTTTCTGTAAAGAAATGCAGAGTCTTTGGCAATGTTTACAAACCTCTCATGGCTTCCATGTCTCATACGCAAGGAAGCATAGTACAGCTGCTTTACACTGGTAATTGCAATGATAATGGAACTTCGTTCTTGATGTTCATCCTGCCTATATTCTCTTGCAGACTCTACCAAGTTATTCTGCTTTACTATGGAAACAATTTTAAATTGAGTATGATTTGCAAATATATTATCTGTGAAGGCTACAATTCCACAGAATAATCATTCGTTTAACTATGATCAGTAATGCATTTTAGAGCCTGAGTTAGGAATCGAATGTAAAGTTAATGAAAGGTTATAACATAAAATTGGAGACAAGAGATGCAAAAACAAGTAAGTAATAACCAAATTTTGCAAATGCATAAAATCCTTTTGATAGCAATGATATTATCGGTTTAAGTAAAGCAATCTAAAAATATTCTGTTTAGGCTGTTAGAATCATTCCGGGACACGTGTGAGTGTGAACGTGTTACATACTGCATATTCACAGAATGTGCCTCCACAATATATACTGTCCATATAAAGAGACGAGTTGCGGATTTTTTTCTTTTTCTTTTTTATTTTCCTGTAAAGGTGTCTTCTTCTTTTTTTTTTTTTTTTTTTTTTTTTTTGACTTTTATTAGTGCTGGAGATATTTTCGGTACACACTGATTACATTTACTGTAGGGGATTGGTACATGTACATATTTCAATTCCTTTCTTCCCCCCTCCATGCCCCTTTAATTTTTCTAGCATCAGATTCATTTATTTATAAGGCCTTATAAAGTTAATTATCATATATGCACCTTGAAAAACAGATTAATAGGCCAAAGAACATACAAAACATGTAAGGTAATTGTGCTAAGTAAAGGTACACTTTTAGATACATTGACTGCACTGGATTACAATACCTCTTGTTTTGCTTTCTGTTTGTTTCTATTATCTGTCTTTTATTTATATGATATATATTGTGTACATATTATAGACACATATAAAAATGTGTAAAATGTGTATTTATGTATATACATGTATACATAACTATATATATATTTTTTCATATAAGAGAAACCATGTGATAATTAAGATTTTGTATCTGAGTTATTTCACTTAACATTATGGTCTCAAAGTGCATCTATTTTCTTACAAATGACTTAGTTTTTTATTTCTGTAGAACTTTTTAAATTCAAATTTTATTTAAAATATGTATCTATTGAATGAGCTAAAATAAAGTACCACTTATATGTGCATATATTTGCATTTGCATATGTGCAAACATGAACACAAAGCATTGAGGAAGTATTAAACCCACTGAGGTGGCATCAAAGAGGAACAAATGTCAAATGAAAGATAAGTAAAAGCTATGACAAAGCCAGTAAAAATAGTATTGTAAATGAAGCTTTTAAAAATGAAACTGGACCCATCTCTCCCTAATTACAAACTGAACAAAAGGGATTACAGACTAAATTTAATACACTAAACTGTGAAAGTACTAGAACAAGAAAGGCAAAAACACACACTGGAAGAAAGATAGCCTGTTTACTAAATGCTGTTGGGAAAACTGAATATTCATATGCAGAAGACTGACTCTAGGCCCATATCGCTCACATTGTACTAAACTAAAATCAAAATGGATCAAACTACTAAATGTTAAGCTGCTAATAATCTGCTGGAAGGTTATTAATGTTAAGATACGTAAAACTCTTGAAGTCATAGGCTCAGACAAGGATTTGCTGAGCAGATACCCAGATGCACAAGAAATACTTCCAAGAATCAACAAATGAGATCATATTAAATTAAAAGGCTTCTGCAAAACAAAGGAAATAACCAACAGAGTGAAAAGACAACCTAAAGAATGAGAAACCATTTTATCCAGCAGTTCCTAAGGCGGAAGACTCATATCTATAATATATAAAGAACTCAAAAAACTAACCCTCTCAAATGAAGGACCCAGTCAAAAAAATGGGCAAGCAGAGTGAATAGAAACTTCACAGAAGAATTACAGACGGCCCATAAATACATAAAGAAATGCTCACCATCACTGGCCATTAGATAAATGTAAAGTAAAACAACACTGAGATTCCATTTTACCCCAGAAAGAATGGCCATCACCAAGAAATCAAATAATAACAAATAACAAAGCCCAGAGAGGTAGTGGGGAAAAAGGAACCCTTTCACTCTATTGGTGAGACGTCTAGGTATCTTCCCAAAAGAATTAAAGACATCATATTACAGTGATTCATACATAATAACCATGTTTATACCAGCACAATTCATAATAGCTAAATCTTTAGATGGGGCTATATGTCCATAACAAGGAGCCTGAGTTAGCACGAGGACATTTGCCTTTGGCTTTTTGCTGATGTGTGCCTTCTGGACCTTTCACCTTTTGGGGGGAGTGATGCTGGGGATCAAACTTAGGGTCTGCCGCTTGCTAGGCAAGAGCTCTACCACTTGAGCTAAATCCCCAGCACCCATATGTTCATAACAAATGAATGGATAAAGGAACTGTGGTATTTACACAACACAGAATACTACTCTGCCACAAAGATAAACCTGAGTTATTTGTAGAAAAATGGATGCACCTTAAATCATGTTAAATGAAATAAATCAGATACACAAGCTTTTCTTACATAAGAAACCCAGAGAAAAAATAAAGAGAAAAAAAGGGAGATAGTTGCAAATAGGGAGACAGATCCTTCTCCAAGTAGAAGGGAATGGGTAAAGGGTGGAAAAGGAATTAGGGTGAGTTATGTACAGGTATCAGCTTCACACATGAATGCAAATATTGTGCACTGCAAAGGTACAAAAAAAGGAAAGGGAAGGGGTGGGGAGGGGAGACAGGGAAGGGAAAGAGAATAAAAAAGGAATTAAAATGCGTTATATATCTGATCCAACTTCCCACAAGGAATGCAAACATTATATATTACAAACATGTACCAATAAACTAAAGTTCAAAACAAAACATAGGCAAAATGTTTTAGGACAAACACTGAAATGGACAAGAATTTTTTGGAAGATCACCAAGCACAAGAAACAAAGCGTAAATAAACAAATATAGCTACACCAAACTAAAAATCTTCTGCACAGAGGCTGGCATAAAAAATAAATGTGACAGTGACTATGAAAACACACACACACAATCATACACATACACAAACACTTTGTGTCTAAAGGAAAAAAAATCTGTGTTATCCTAAATTTGCAAAACAAAAAAAAAAGTTTGGCAAAGAATAGGTTTAAGTTAGGAAAAGGAATTTTTGAAAATTGTAAAAGAACATAAACCCTGCTTAAAGTAGTACAATCCTAAAATTAGACCCTAAATCATCAAACTAAAGGTTATACTTACGGAAATAGTCTTGAAAAATTGACATTAAAAGACAGGGAAAAGCAAATATTCAAAACTGAAAAGTAATGTAATTCACCACGAGATAATTCACAAAGTGTTCCAAGGTGAGTTTAATCTAAAAATTAGATGAGTCAAAAAGAATTTGAACATCATTTTGCAATGTGATTCAATGTCAATAAAAGAACATTCATGTAAAACAAAAATTAAAAAAAAAACTAAAGAGAAAAATCAGTGGGGCTGCTTAATGATATCAAAGCCAAGAATAAGCTCAGGAATTAAAAGAAAACATTATTCGGTGGCACTGATTATTTTTACCCACCTTTAATGATAACACATCACTGAAAATATCAGTCCATTTAGAAAGAACCACGACAGTGGCCACATAAACCTCCTCAAATAGAACTTAATGTTTCTGGGAAGTATCAAGGATACATGAAAAATTATTAATCATACCTGTCCATAAAATGGATACTTTCGTGCTCCTAAAACCTGAAAAGTGCTTTCCAGGATGCAGGTGGACCTCACCTAAAATGACCCTGAAAATACGTCAGGACCAAACAATGGGAGACAAGCATAGAGTTTTACAGATCTAGATCAGATGTAAGAGTATGGTCAAAAGCAGCAAAATCAACCAGAACAACACAGAGACCAGAAACTCCCTAGTTCCATAGTATCCCCAGCTCCACCTGGACCTGTGTATGGGGTGCACAGTATCCCATCAACACCCCGGGTTACAGGCAAACTATTCTCAGTCTGCACCGACCCTGGGTTGCTTTGATTCAAGCCCAGGAGGGCGAATTTGAGCATGCCTCCCATCTTTTCATTAGCTTATGCAGAATAAAGCCTTTTCTTTTTGAAAAACATGTGCAATAGTATCAGCTTCATGCACATGGCACAGAGCTCCCTGGCTTGGCAACATTTTCTTTTTGTTATGGACAACTGCTCACTTAACTGAAAGTGGGAAAAAGAAGAAAACTCTATTCAACCATAACCTAGTTTCAGCAAGGGATACTGGAATTTAAATAACAGTATTACTATTAGCTGTGTCTTTCGGTAGCTGACTCTTGTCCTCTCACTTGGCACATAGGGGCATTGAATTTTAGACGACCCAGATTTGGCTGGCTGACCCCACCACGACCCGCCCATGTGGAGAGAACTCTGTAGAGATAAGAAAAGCAACACTAACAAAAGGCCCCTTCCCCCTCCAGACCGAACCCCACACATGCATCACACCGGCATTCCCTGCCTGTTCAGGAGATGTTCATGTCGGCCCTCCTGCAAGGGACTCAAGCAGCCATGGTGTCGCTGGTGGAGGGTGCAGACCTCAAGTGATAGCTGGGTTAATAGTAAATATGTTTGGGGGGCCGCTGAAGGACAGAACCTGGAGTAGTTAGGTCGGCCCAGAGCCAAGGCTGCCTCTGTCCGCACTGCAGAGAAAGCTATTGAGTCAAAAAATAAGAAAGAAAAGAGAAAGAAAGAAAGAAAGAAAGAAAGAAAGAAAGAAAGAAAGAAAGAAAGAGAGAGACAGAGAGAGAGAGAGAGAAAGAAAGAAAGAAAGAAAGAAAGAAAGAAAGAAAGAAAGAAAGAAAGAAAGAAAGGAAGGAAGGAAGGAAGGAAGGAAAGGAAGGAAGGAAGGGAGGGAGGGAGGAAGGAAAAAGAATGGAAGAAAGCACTTTGAACATTTTTTTTTCTTTTTTTCAAGTCATTAGCCAAGTATATTTGACAAAATAGGAGAACACAACATATTTCCTTCAATAGTTTTTAGAGCCTGACTTGAAAATCTCAATACTAAGACTAATTCATAATCTTGTCCCGTGACTCACGAAAGTGAGCAGTTGCCGGTCATGCAGAGGTTTTTGGTCGCCTGCACATCAGGAAAAGTATTATGAGGCTTTTAAAAGTGTCAGAAAAGGACAAAAAGGAGGTTTGTTTTATGTCTGTGTTTTAACAATTGGTCAAATATGTAGAGGCAAACAGAAAGAGGTAATGTCAGCAAATCAATACAACGAACATCTGGACAACATATTTATTTCCAGTGAAGCTTAAGATCCCTGGATCAGGAAACTGCATGACATCTTCCACACTCCACCACTTAGAAAATGGTTTGCAGGTGGATTTTACAAGAAATACTGCTTAATTCATTACATAGCATGTTTTAAATTTATAGAAAAGATTACCTATAATAGATCATGCAAATTAAACATACAATTAGATTTAAGAAGATTTTGGGTCACTTCATGCAAGAAAGGAACAGACTGACTGAAAATGTAAATCAACAATGTTAATATATAAAGATTGAAATTGTTAGGACTTTGTACTGAGATAACATTATACAGTATTCTAGAAGTAAAGCATATAGAATTTCTTCTGTTTTTTTTTATTTTTTAAATAAGAACCAATTGATACTTTCCCATTTCATGTCCATTATTCTAGTTCCTAGCTACTTTCCATATATATGAGCATTTGAAAAGTTTTACTTTGATTTATTGCTTATGACATGTTTACCTCCTTTAATGCTCTCATCACCGAGGTGGAGCTATTCAGGAAAGGCCCTACTAGAGAGGGACGTGCAGGCAACAGCTTTGAGTTAGACCCTTAGGAAGGTCAGGTCAGGTCATGAATTCTCGGGGTAGTGACAGTCAGTATTCTGTGACTGATCGGGAAGAGTATGAGAAGTCGGGACTGGGAAGTATCATGGAGATTGTTCTGGCTTTGTTCCTCTACATCTGAGACACCAGTTTACAATATCTCTACAATTCATTTCACAAGCATGTGTCTTTTATATACCTGCTGCCACTGCCCTGTCCCCTACTTAGGGGTAACCTTTGGAGTGGCACACAAAGGTCTATGCTGGGTATGTACAAACCACCACCAACTTTTACTTCAGTGGCTTCTGTAGTGGCCTGAGTGCTTTCCACCAAAATTTATGCCCACCTGGAACCTGTGAATGTGACTGTGTTTTGAAATGGTCTTTGTGATGTAATCATTTTAAAATGAGATTAAACTCAATCAGGATGGGCCACAAATCCAGTACATTGGTGTCCTTATAAGAAGAGAGATGTTTACATACAGTGATGGGGACACACAAGACAGAAGGCCACGTGAGGACAAGGTAGAAACTGGAGCGATGCACTTACACAAGCCAAGCAACTTTAAGAATCGTGGCAGCCACCGGAAGCTGGAAGAGGCCAGGAAGGATCTTTCTCTAAAGCTTCCAAGGGACGCATGGTCTAACCATCCCCTCGACTGCAACTTTTAGTCTCCAGAACCAGGAGAGAATAAATATCTTCTCTGTTAAGTAAGGTAGCATGTGAGGCCCCGTAACAAGAATGCTGCAACTAATGTAGTCTTCTACCTGGTTCTTTCTTCACTTACTCTCTGTGTTCCATCTTTTCTGCACACAATTGCACAGTAGTGGTTCAAATGTAATTTGAGTGACATCACTCTTCTGCCTAAAACCCACTGATTACTTCCCATTCCAAGAGAGCCACTAGACATGAGACAAGTGAGCACTCAAAAAGCAGGATTAGAAATTGAGATTTGTTGCTTAATGTACAATACATACTGCAGGTTGAAGAATTAATTACAAAATCTCATTAATAAAACATGAATGAATTTAGATTTATTACATCTTCATACTCTCTTGGATATATTGTTAGATGACTTGCATTTGAGATGTTTACAAAAACGACTATCACTTGCAGCTTATTCTATATTTCTATTGCATACTCAAGCTCTACATAAAAAAGACCTTTATCCTGCCTCACAGGGCCCTTATATTTTGTGCTAACTGTATCTCATACTTGCAAACTTGACTCTCCTCACACTGAACTACTTTCAGTTTCCTGATTGGAACAAGATTTATCCCACATGAGGAACTTGTAACAGGTCATTCCTTACATCTACGATGTTCCACGCATTATTACAGTTGCAGAAACCTCTTCTTAAAAGTAGATCCCCAACTCCAGATGATTCTCTGTATTACTCTCATTTATACTAAATGTCTCTCATTTCAAATGAAAATTACTTCTTTTATCCGTCAGTTTGTCTACATTTGGTTTGACTTCAGCACTACCAGTATTTAAGTTCCTTACAATAAAGATCATACATTTCTGACATTTATATGGTATATAAACTTAGGTTAAAAATACCCTGGAAACGAAATGTCAGATAAGGGGTTGTTCAACTCGTTCTAAGCTGTAGAGATGTCTTCAGATGAAATGAAAGAGAGAAGGGCAGTACCAGGAGAGAGGTGGGACATCAAAGAACAAGTACAAACTTTCACGTGCCTGAGAAACTGATGCCGTAACATCAAATGACAAACTCACGGACAAATTCCCATCTCTCTTACTTCCAGAGAACCTTACGTACCACTGCCAGTCTTGCTTTGTTGTATTGTGAGAAATTAATGAAGCGATTCATCCAATGAAAACAATTAAGGAACAAAAAGAAACATGAATGTGTGTCTTCCATAAGAAATATGGCCCAGAATAAATTTCTGACACATCATATCCCGAATACTGCCTCACTACCCCTGGTCTGCCCACACATCTGTTTGTCTGGGGGGCTCTGCAATGCAATAGCCCTTATTTGCATGTGGCAATTTCTGCGAAAGGTACTCATTTTTTTCCCTCTAGGTCTCACTTAGTCCTTTTAATCTATAAACTGTTAGGTGATTCTGAGAGAAGGAAAAGAACCATTGACACACCCAGAGTAGGAATCTCAGCTTGTCCAGGCCTTCGCTTACGAGCTCCAGTACCAGTGCAGAGAGCTGCGGCTTTGCCTCTGTGCTTGCACTTCCAAAATGTCGTCTCAGGACCAAGAATGTACTGGAAGCTCGTATGCCTGCACTGGAACCCAGATCTGCATTGCAGAGTTCCAGTTCATTTGTTGGAATATCCGATTTTGCACTAGTTATTGAGTTAGTCAGGTTTCTGTCACTGTGACAAAATATCTGACATAATGAACTTAAAAGGAAGGATGGTTTATTTTGGCGCATGGTTTCAGCAGTTTTGGTCATGGCTGGTTGAGCCTGTAACTTTGCAGTCTGTGGTGAGACAGCAGCTCACGGCAAGGAGCACATGGTGGAACAAAACTGCTCATCTCGTGGGGCTGGGAAGTAAGGCTGGGAGAGGAGGAGTCTGGGTCTGGGTGAATCCTCAAGGACTTAACTTCCTCCCCCTTCTGCTTTACCCCACTTCCTCCAGGTTCCACCAACCTCAAAATCACTGCAGGCTGGTTGCCAAGTCTTCAGTGTATGGGCCGGTGGGAAGATTTAAGATTTAAACCACACCAGTTCTGAATTTGGAAGGGCAAATAAAGATATCTGTTTTCCTTTTTAAGCCTCAGGACACACACAAACACACATACACACACTCACACATACTGAATCAATCTGAGATAATGGAGTATCAATATAGTTAGTGGGCAGATATAAGGGACTTATAATCATGTTGATCAATAAAACAACTATGAATCCTTAATTCAACCTTGAAATTTGTTCCTATAAAAATGTTGTATCACTATATACAGAAGCTGTCTGCAATGAAATTTTGAAAATAGGGCAAAGATTTTTGGAGCTTTCTGTTACTAGATATTTTTACTGAGGAAGATCAGGAGATGTCAATTTTATCACTATGGTTTACAAGTTAAGACTCCTGTTTGAGAATATTCATCTTAGGATATTTATGGCATTGATTTAATTTCAAGTGTATTAAAATTTTGTATAATAAATGGTGAAGTGACACAAAATTCTTCAAGGCCGCCATTCACTAACAGTAATATGCTGATGACAGCATTCTTGAAACACAAGCGTAAGGAGACAAGGGGATCACTAGGCACTTGCAGCGTCAGTGCAGCACTGTAGGTGGAAGCCAGCTAGCAAACGGCAGGCATCACGAGTCCTCACCAGTCGAGCTGTTCACGCAGATCAGACTCTGCTGGCAAACTGCTATGTTCTAGATGCCATGAAAGGCATTTTCTTTCAAATTTCCTTCAGCATATTTAGAAGCAAACATGAAAATACAAAATAAATAAAACCATATATTTGTATCTGAAGAATAAAATCTAATATGGCAGACTTGGGAGAATGATTTAGGAATTCCTAGAGGAATTATTAGTGCTTTGAATGTTTATTCATCTTTTAAACAGAAATGATAGGCAAATACAGGTAAAGTGGATTTCATTCTTACAAATATTTAATGTGTCTACAATTTATTAATTCATCCATCAGTAATTACAGTACACTTAACTATGAAAATTAAACTGTGTTCACTCCCTCTGTGGAATTAGAAATAAGAATTTTATTTTAATACATGTTGGATTATTTTATGCATAGTTCTTCAACTTATGATGGGCATCATAAATCAGCTGTAAGTTGAAAATATCACAAAAATGGATTTAATACACCTAACCTGCAGAACAGCATAGCTTAGCAACGCAGTGCACTGCAGGGTATGAGCTGTTCATCCTGGTGCTTGCCTGGCTGGGGTTGAGCTGACCATCACTGCTGCTGCTGCCGTTGCTGCTGGCGTCTTGAGAGACTCTCATATTGCCAGTCATTAGTCAGGGACAGTTCTTAGGGTGGACAGACTTCCGATATGGAAGCAAGGTGACACTTTGGATATGGGAAGGTGCTTTGGGGAAGGGGAAAGAAGGAAGGGCGGAGGTGGAAGGGGAGAAAAACGATCAGATATGATAGGTATATATTACCAAATCCTCCAAATGAATGTAATTATTACATATTACAAAATAGAGTAATAAATATATAAATAAAAATAAATATTGTAAAATAACAAAAAATATCAATTTTCATAAATAATAGAAAAGAAAGCTAGGAGAGAGAATAATATGAGATTGTATTAGAGAGAGGGATTGAAAAAGTTGAAGCTGGTGAGCCAGAGATTTGGGGCAAAGTTCTGGTATTTGCTTTGCGTTTTGTGTTTGTTTGTTTTGTTTTGTTTTCTTTGACAAATTAGAAAATGTATGGATGACTGGACTCAATAAGCAAGAAGAATGTCACCACAGAGTAGACTCTGTGAAGCCCTGAATTTATGTTTACATCAGTGGAAGACATAGAAATGTTTTAATAAAATTCAATTATATTTGTTCCATATCATTCTGGCTGCTATATTTAGAAGAAAATGGAAATAGGGAAGGTATGAGGAGAAGTGAACTAGGAGGTTAACACAGTAGTTTAGAGAAATGCATCTGGAAAGATGGATAGAGTGTTACATGTTTTCCAGTCTCAAAATAAGGGCTAGATTTAAAATTCAGTAATGAATTGTGGGGGTAGGGTCAGGTAAAGGAAAATGTCAATCATGACTCTTTAGTTCCTGTTTTGAGCAACCAGAAGTCTGGTTGCCGATGGCTTTTCTGGTATTGGAAATGCTGCCAAAGAGCGGGCTCATTTAGAGGCAGGAGCTAAGGGGGGGATCAAGTAAAAGGATAAACTGAGAGATCGGGTGAGTGTGAGATATATTAAAACGTGAGATAAATGTGAGACACCAAAGCAGTTATGTGATAATGTATGTTGTATGAGAGGATCGAGTACTAGTAATTGGGCTAAGAACACAAAATATCTTTACTTCAGTGCAATCATTTTTCAGGCTGGGGATATACCTTTCTGTCTAGTATTCCCAATAGGTCCCTTCATACATACAGACTTTCCTACTCCACAGGGCAGCATTCAGAGCTGCCAGGCAGTGTGCCTGCAGAGCCCTGGCTCACTGACTTGGAGAGGGTGGAACCTCTTCCCAAGCTGGAATATAAGTAACATTTCACTGAAAATTCTGGTTCAAAGAAGAAGAAAAATAAGTTAATCCTTTTTTATGGCACTTGGATAAAACATAGTTAAAGAGAAAGTAATGATGAAGTTTAAGTCCGCATAGATCAGAGAGATAACTACGGTTGGTCTCTAGAAAGAAAGAAGACAAAATCTAAAAACAGCAGAGCTGAGTACAAAGAATGAAAGCTAACACCATCTGGGTTCTTAGTCACACTTGATGCTGGAGTCTTGTTCCTGAATTAGCAAGTCACTTCGGCAGTCTATAAGTATTGTTCTAGTGTTTAGTGTTTGAATGTCTTTCAAAACTGACGACCAAAAGTGAGACCTAGTCAAGGAAAGAGAAAATTGGTTCCAAAAAAGTAAACATTTACAAAAAACACATAGGAGTAGTATTAGCAGCAGTCTTCAAGTACCATTTTGTTTCCTGAAGAAAAGAATGTGTTTAACTTTTTTACTTAGAAAAACTATTAGGAATTAAGAAATCTAGAATACAAGTGTTATATAATCACTATGTGTTATCTACATGTTTATTAGTTACATGTTGGCTACTTCACTTACCTATTTGTTCTATATTCAAAAAGTATACCTAATATTTTGCACTCAATTCTTTTTCCTATTATATAACACATAGATCAGTTTCAAATAACATTGATAGGAACCATTTTTGCAACTAGACAATATATTACAGATATATAGTTAATTATTATAGATCGAATGTTTTCAAATATCCCATATAAGGATATAAAATTCAAAAAGTGAAAATGTTCTTCTCCCCCAACTCTAGTCTCATTTATAGATTTACATACTCTTAACTGTTTCAATATTTATTTTTGAAATTACAATTTTAAATGTGATTTCTTATTTCTTGATTCATCACATTTACACATGATAAATTTTGAAAAATTAATAATACTTTATCCCTCCTTTTTCTTTCTGTTTCATTTACCCATTCTACTGGCTACACGATTACTAATAACACTGCTTTTAATTCTTCTAATAGGTATTAATATGTTAGGTGATCTAGTTAAAACTCTACTTCTTGACATGTCATATTTAGACAGTATCCAGTAATCTACTAACAAAGCTTCCCCTTGAGTCTCTCTTCCTTGTTCTCTTTTTAATTTTATGATTAGCATTTGATGCAGTTCCATTACTCTGCACTTACAATGCCTCCCACCCTTTGTTTACGATTAATTACACATAGGAAATGTTAGATGTTATGATTTCTGATAAAAGTAGTAGTGTAATTGGTCCCAAAAAGAAGAATAGGACATTGATTAATAATTTTCTGAATAAAAGAAAAACCTTCTAATACTCTATTTTAATGGAAGTTTTTAGTTTCATTGCCTTTTCCTTATGTGTGTATATGAACACATATATAATGAAGAATTATTCTTATATTATATTTTTTTTGTTTTTTATATTACATTATTTTTTAAACCTTGAGGACATTTAGATTAGCTTTTGAAACACTGAGACTCTTTTGGTGCATATCTTTGTTTTCTATTTTTGATTATTTCTTAGACAAATTGTAGGAGTCAAATTAATAAAATAACATTTGGCAAATATTTTTATTGTTCTTCTTACATATTACTAATTGGGTACCAAAACACAGTAAACAGAAAGTCTCAGTCCATTGAATACATGTACTCATGCTCCCCGTGCTGAATTTATATTTTGCAATACTATAATAGCGAATGTAATATGTTATTTCAAATTCACATTTGCTTACCAACAAGGAAAAATGAATGTTACTAGATGCATTTATATTGTTTCCCCTGTATGATTTGTCTATATATCGATTTCTCTTCACAACTGTTAATGAAAAATATTAATTGTGATAAATTATAAAAGTCCTAGCGATCAAAGGCTGAAAAGAAGTTGTGTCCATTAATAGCAATAGAATAGTAAGCCACAAATCAATAAGCCAAAACCATGAAGGATAATCTCACATCTTCACTTTTACTACTAAAATCTACCCAAGTCCTTTAACAATGTTCATCCCATATGTGAAACTGTCTGGGAGGCATTTCTACATTAATATCTTTCACGAATCACAAAATTTCAGTATATTCCAAATTAAACTCGCAATCGTCTAGTTGTTTTTTTTTTAAGATTCTTTTTTTAAAGATTCTTTTACCAGTGAAAGACTACTAAAATATTTCCCAAAACACACCTTAGAAGTCATCCTTGAAACATATATTCCCAAGATTATCTATCACAAGTCCAAGGAATTCTGCTTCATAAATAAATTTCAAATCTTCTCCTTCCCCTCTATGTTAATTGCCAGCATTTATGTCTGGCCTTTATATATAATTTTGTCCTTCCAGAATCAGTGTAATAATCTTTTAGGTAGCTCCCTTGTCTGGTTTTGCTTCACTTAATAGGAGTTCCATATTGCAACAAAACTCATCTTTTCAAAATAAAATATGATCACACTTGACAACTAATACAGAATTTAATGATAATTACTTTGTCCTTGAATGTCAGTCACTAAACACACCACTAAAGGAATTACTGCCTACTTAGAAGGAGTTATATTACTTCTTTATATTATTAACACATTTTCTTCACAAGGGAAGCTTTCTGGCATCCCTGAATATCGTTGCATAGGATAACATTTAAATTTATTGAGAATTATATATTTTGGTTGGTATTCTAAAGCCAAGGGGAACTCAGAGCCAGCCAAAGAGTAATTATGTTATAAAAGACATTTATAGGCAACTATATTGAATTTTAGTGTCACTTCATTTTCAAAAGTTTTTTAATTTAAATTTTTTTATTAATTAGTACATGTTTACAGTACATGAATTTTACAATCATCTTGGGGAGTTGTTACATGCACATAACACAACTTAAGTCTTTTTTTTTAATTACCTTCCCTCTTCCTCCCTCCCACCTCCTCTAATTCCCTTTTCCCCCTTTTCATTGTTGTTATTATTCATCTTAGTTTATGTTTATGGTATATGTCCACATTCACTAAGGTATTTAGGATTTGTTCATGGCATTCGTTCATTCTACCCATCTCCCCATCTGCTCCCCCTCTCCTCTCACCTTGGTGACTTGGGCACATAAGATCCTTCCCATCTGCAAGATATCCATCCCCTTGTCCCCTTCTTCCTTTATCTTTCTCTTAGTCTATACTTTGCCTTACTCAAATGAGAGCCACCATACGGTATTCAAGCTTGTGTGTCTGATTTATTTCATTCAACATTATGTTTTCCAGGTGCATCCATTTTTCTACATAAGTTTCAAATTTGTCATTCCTTATAGCCAAGTAGTATTCCATTATATATAGATACCACATTTTCTTTATCCAGTCATCTGTTGATGGGTATACAGGCTGCCTATGGAATTTAGTTATGATGACTAGTGTTGCTGTAAACAGTGGTATGCATGTATCACTCTAGTATGTTCTGTTTTAATTTGCATCTCTCTCACAGCCAGAAAAGCTGAACATTTTTTCACATATTTGTTGTCCATTTGTATCCTAAATGAACAGATACTTCACAGAGGAAGAAGTACAAATGGGCAACAAATATATGAAAAAAAATGTTCAAATCTTTTTTTTTCAATAGTTTTTGGGGTATGCTGGGGATGAAATTTGATGCCTTGTGCTTGCTAGGCAAGCACTCTACCACTGAGCTAAATCCCCAACCCCTCAAATCTTCTAACTACTCACTCTGGAGGTACTGTATTTTTTCTCCATTTTTAAATGAACACAGGGACTAAGTACACATAAAGAGGTTACATACCTTAATAAAAGTGAATACACACATGGTAAAGTTTTTATGTCTATCTTCATTAATCTAAATTCGTTAGTCTATTAATTTTTATCTAATTTCATGGCTATCAGAGTATGATTTTAATCACAGTGCATACAAATTGAACTTCCTATTGAATCCCAAGCACCACCAATTATAATTACTCATCTGATAAAATGCAGAGTTTAATAACCAGTACACTGACAACCATTTAGTGAATGATGATGTAACTATTATGAATACTTGTAGGTTAACCAGCGTCACTACTACAAAAAATGAAGAGAAAAAAGAAAATCATGAAGAAGAATGAAGCAAGAAGTGGTAGTGCAAAAGGCCAACCCCATCCTCCCCCTAAAAAAACAACAGGAGGAAGAAGGAAGAAGAGGAAAAGGGAAAGGCAGGAAAAAGAAAAGGAACAGGTAGGGAAAATAAATGAGTCAAGTTAGTGTTTCTTGTAATAAACAGTTGTTTGGAGGAGGACAAAGAATAATAAAAGGAGCTGGAATATGAAAAATATTCATTCTCTTTTAGTATTTGCTTTTTGGCAGTTCCAATGTTAGATTTTTATGAAAGTATGTGCATTGTGTCAAACATAATCAAATTTTCCTTTGATTACTTTTTTTTCTTTTTAATGGGAGCTGGGGGATGGGAGTTTGAATCAGTGGAAGAGCACAAACTTAGATGCACAGGCCCTGGGTTCAAAGCCAAACACTGGGGGGAAAAAAAAAAGATAAGGCGGTTTAGTCCATTAAAATAGAATTTGGAAATTTCTTAGGCTATAAAATGAATAATATTTAGTGGTATTGATTGTATTCGGAAAAGAAGAAAATTTGTATTCAATTTCAAGTCTTACTATATGTTATCTATTGATTCCATATTTTAAGTTTGTGAATTATTTAAAAACTGCACATAAACACGAATTTTCGTAAGGGCTCATTGGCTGACACTTGGTATTTTCACACTTCATGAAGTGTCCTATTAAAGGAATATTTATGAGGCCAGGTTTTAGAATGTTTATTTTCATTAAAATTAAAGAATTTTTTCAGTTAAACTGTAGAGTTTCAACCCCACAATATTGTATAACTATAAAATAAATACATTTCAAATAAAACAACATAAAATTTTGAACGGTTTCAAAAAGGAGAGTCCAGCTTGCATATAGGTCGCTCGTGCTGCTAAGGGCACTATAGAGTGAGAAAAACAGAACCCAACTCTCCTCCCCACAGCAACACTTGAGAAGCCACTATCGACCTGTCCTGTGTGAGGAGTGTCTTGCTACAGCTTTGGGCAGAGGGAAGCTAGAGATGGTAGTGGAAGGAAATCGCAAATTCTGCTTTAGCTGTCCCCATCCCATCCTGCCACTCTTTACCTCTGGGCTGTTACTGCTCATGCTTCTTTACTTAAACTCCTGCTGTGGGTATCTCTTTGTGGGAGTATTTTGTTATGAATATGTGAATATAGGTGGGAGCTGACATGCTTTAGACATTCAGTCTTTTAGTTCTGGAATTCAACCCCTAGGGTTTGTGGATTGCAGCTCTGCAAAAGTGCCTTCTTCCTGTGTTCCACTAAAAACAAAAGGATTTAGGAGTGGACTCTTGACTAGAGTTATTTCCATTTGAGTTGCTGCAACATCATTTGATAGCTCTTTTTAGAAGTGCTCTGCATGGCACTTTGTGTCAGAAAGCCCAGGTCCCACCCACATGCACAGACCTCGCACTACCCTCCTAGACTGACACCCACTATGGTCTGCCTTAGGCTCTTCTCCATACACAGAGCCGATAAAGATTAGAGAATAATTTTAAATAAATAACTATAATAAATAAATATGAGACAAGCAAAATTTCCTTCATGTCAATAGAAGTAATGTTTTAAGCATTAACAGTACAATAGAAGATGAAGATGACAAAATACATGGAGGGCACTAATGTTCTTGTTTTCTAAATGAAAGTTATAGTTATTTATACATTTAAGAAATGTACAAATTGCTGTGTTTCTTAAGAGAAACAAAAGGAATTTAGTCTATATAACTTTTAAATACTGAAGAAAATGTCATAGAATTGAAACAAAATAGCACAGGAAATAAAGGAAATTAAAAAATTAGCTGTTATAAAACAGCTAAATTAAATCATAGGAAAAAAGTGAAAACAAATCATGATGGATTAAACTGGCCAAATGAAAGACAAGGACCTATAAGTTGAGGAAAAGAAACAAAACAACAATATGCTACTTGAAAGAAATAGAAGACTCATAAATATTGAAAAGGACTAACAACATGCCTGATAAATGCAAATCAAGAGAAAGTTGGAGTAGCAATCTAAATTCTGACAAGCAAGCAAATAGAATGCTTCTTGGAAAAAATAAGTAAATAAATAAATAATTTTTTTAAAAAAATGCTTCTTGGGAGGGTTACCAGGTTTAAGTGAGTTTGTAGGTGATTTGTATATAGCTCTGATCTGCTCAAGAGTGGAAAAAAAAATAAAAAGTAACACAAGAAGACGGTGGCTAGTGGAAAAAAGAAAGTAAAAAAGGAAAAAAAGATAGGAAATTTATAATTCAGATTCTACAGCCAGTGAATATTTAGGTGCAATCATGTCCTGTATGCCTAATTACAAGGAAAGTTCTATCTTCTGTATTAGTTTCCATCTTTAGATATTCTGTTATTTTTATTGGTACCTGTTTCCAGTACATACTGATTATATTCATCGCGGTTAGTTGGTACATGTACATAACACATCTCATTCTTTCTTCTTCCCCTTTTTTCTTTCCCACTGATGAGTATCAAACCCCATAATTCGTTCACGTCCCCGAAGTCCAACCTCTGACCACAAAGCGGTTCGGGGGACATCCAGATCTAAAGCATAACAATGGGTCACTCACAGCCTGATGGGTGCTGAGAGCAAAATACCCAAATCCACAGCATATATAAACATACATGCACACGACGGTAAAGGAGTCTGAGGGGAGAAGGGTGCAACACTGGGAGCTCCTGCTGTAATTTGCTTTGGAAGAACCTTAGAGTCCAACCCCTGCCGTGACAGACAAGGAATCTGAAGCCCGAAGAGGTAAAATCATTTCCCAGAGACACAGAGCTGGTAAGTGGCCAAGGAAACACCAGACTGTGGCTCTCCACGTCTTCAAGTCAAGTCCCTTTCAGTGACTACATTAACCACCCGCCTTCGGTTACTTCTTATAATCACCATTTGTGTACATTATTTAACACTATTTCTTCATAAGAGTACTAAAAGACAATCTTGACTTTTTCAAATTTTGTGTACATTATGTATTTCAAAAATGTACCAATAAAATTAATTTACAAAAGATTAGAAGTCTGTTCTCAGGATAAAATTTGGGATAGAACATGAAGGAAAGTGCTATGAGTTTCTTTATATTGTGATATTTACTCTTTAACATAATTAATAGCTTATTTGGAAGTATTTTTCTGAATAGATGTAATTTTCATATTTTATTTATGTTATCTGTATTCTCAGCTTCTCATTTTCCATCAAGAAGAGATGGCTTAGCAGAACTGGGCTTTTAAACGTAAAGTTGCACAAACACATATACTTACACAGTGTGTCTTATTAAATGGTATGACACTGGTTTGAATCAGGTTAATCTATGTTGGGGCAAATAGCAAAATCCCCATCTCCCCCAGTCTCTCTATGCAGCCCGCCCTTTCATGTGTCCATGGATTCAGGATTGTTTTTATGTCTTGGCCACTGTGAATAATGCCATAAATTTTATTTTTAAAAATGAAATGGCTCTACCTTAGAAGTTTCCCTGATGATTTTATCCCTCCCTACCTCTGTCTTTATGTATACTATTTCCCAAAGTATGGAAGAAAGTTCTGAACTTACAGAAAATGATCATCTAAATAAAAACTGACTGCTATGAAGAGACAGTGATCAAATTTGTATGATAGTACTTAACTTGAGTGGGGCAAAGACAGGTAGCAGAGAGTGAGGCAGCAAGAATAGCAATTTGAAAGTCTGCAGACTTTGAACTATAAATTAGAATCACTTATAAATGTAATTCTTATTCAGAATATTAAACTGATTCCTGAATGCAGCTAAGAGTTTTTCTCAGGTAAAGTTGATATGAAAATTTTTTAATCTTCATTTTTTTCTGCTTTTGGAAATTGATCAGGGAGTGTTGATCAATAAAATGAGAATATCCAAAAAAAATCACCTTTCTATGTATCATTTCTATCTAATCACAACTAGACTAAAAATCATCTCTCATATCCTATGTTATTTTATGTTTTAATTAATAATCAAATAAAAATATTTACAAATTTTGATAAACATCTCTCAAAGGACTAAACAATTGCTCACCATGGAGTTATAAATATGTACTAGTAGTATAGTAATATCGAGAGACAGTGCGCAAGCTAGAAAATGAGAACACTTGTTATCTCTCTAAGACATTTTTGCATCAAAACTATTTGCAGTTGAGATCTCCATTTCTATTTTCAGAGGACTTGATTCTGAGTGAGAAGAAATGTCCAAATGTTAAAGCATTCCTTAAAGTTATAAGTGATTTGTTTTTAATTAATTAGGTAAAATATAAGCATTCAATATTTTATTTTACATTTTAAAATGGTATGTGAAACGGTGCTTGTGATAAGCAACAGGGATTAGCAAATCGTGACATATACAACAAAAATTTAAGCCAGGGTAAATTCTCCATTATATTTTCCAAATCCAGAAAGATAGGCTCGTTTCTCTGAATTTCTTTTTATTGCCATTTTTATTCACTGCTCTTTTCTACTTGTGCCCTTTCAAAGTATATCTAAATCAAGAAAGGGCACTTAACATAAAAGCCTAAGGGCTAGAATAAATCAGTAATAAAAGTGTGATGAATTAAGGATATAAAATTGTTTTCTTCTTTAATCTACTTTTTATATTTCCTCATGTGTTGCTTTTTATTGGCCTTACAAGTGAACTTTAAAAATTCAGCTGTAATCCAGTAGTGCTTAATACTGAGTAGAATGGAATTCTTTTCAAGCCAACAATAAAATTGTTGGAAATTATATATGTATGGAAATATGTTCACTGTTATTAATATAACTATGTATCCTGTACCTTCGAGGCCTGTGAGTCTATGACTTCAATTTATTTGTAACTTAATTTGCCTTCTCCTTGGTTTCACATCGGCTCCTTAGAAATTGTTCTCCATTGCTCATACTGCACATCTGCTTTTCTCATCATTGGAAATTCCAAATGCCTCCTTTACGGGCTCTGCTGTTCTGTCTGTCATTGTTGATTCCAAATTGATACCTTTTTTTCTTAATTAGGCTTGATATCTCATCTGCACACTATAGAAATCTGGAATGTTCTAAGAGGTTGTGAATGTATGAGAATACCTATAGTCTAGGTCGTTAGACTGAAATGAGCCAGCACTGTGAAAGTAGGAGCAGGGCCCTGAAAGGATTCTGAAAAAGGCTGTAGTTTGGATTTCCTGAGAAGACTGCTTCATTTCCCATTACAAGTCTCCCCTCCTCACCTAGTCCGACGCCTTTTAATCCCAGTCATACCCTGGGTCACATGTCTCAAATTAAAGGGCGGCAGCCCTGCTGACCCAATTAGGCCTCATTCTCACACACTTGCCTTGTAGTTTTGACCCGCGTAATGAGCTGTGGACACCATGTTGGTTTGGACTATGCCTATAGGGGTTTAGTTCAAAAACTCTCCCTCCAGATGAGAGGTAGAGACTCATGGTCGATTGGAAAGAGTCCTGTCAGTCATAGATTCCCTGACTCCTTCTCAAATTCTAAGGCCAAAATAAATCCAGACTTTGGGCAAATGCTTCCTATAGTCCTTACCTGTGTTGACCTGTCCCACCTGTACTGCCCTCTCACCAAAAACGCCTTGTTAGTTACTTAACAAACTGTGCTAAGCCTTACTGCTTTGCCTCTGAGTCCTGTTTGTGAACATGCATGTAAATCTTCCCTGGGAGGATCCAAGAGCAGATACCAGTTCTTAATTCAGAGCAGTGCCCAGTCCAGGTTGACACCTAACTTTTTTCAAAACGACAACAAAGAAAATTATATGTGTGGCTACATAGTTACTATTACTAGTAAAGCTATATGACCTGCATCTTGAAGGCCTGTAAGTGTATGAATTTAATTTATTTGTAACTTATTATCTTTTCTTTTTATACTGTCTCTGTAGAAATTGTTCTCCATTATCCATACTATGAATCTGCTTTTTCCCATCATTATCCCATATATTCTAAATGCTCCCTTAGGATTTCTGTCATTCTCTCTGTCACTGTTGATTTCAAACTGATATGTGTTTTTAAAATTAGATTTAGTGTCTTGGCTGGGGATGTATCTCAGTGGTTAGAGTGCTCACCTAGCAAGTGCGAGGCCCTGAGTTCGATCTCCAGCACCCCAAAAACAAACAAAAAAGCCCAAATAGATTTGGTGCCTCTCCTGGACAGAAATATGGAACATTCTAAGAGGTTGTAAATGTATGAATTTACAATTTCTTTAGGAATACAGAGAAATGGTACAAATGGACTTTAAACTCTGGAACAAACTGGCCGAGAAGCTAACTTCTGTTTGCTCAGTTCTAAGAATGCACTGGACTCATCTGTATACCTTCTACAAGGGTGAGAAGATGGGGAAAGAACCAGGGTCTCCTGAAAGTCAGGCAGGTGACTAGGAAGGCTATCGCATCCCTCCTCCCTCTCCCCCTACGCCCTTTTTAAGAATGGCGAAAGCGAGTTATGGTTCCCTATAGAATCTTTGTTCTCTGCTTCGAGTATCTTCAACCAGTATAATTCCCCTATGGACCTGAGTCTGGGAAGTTCCGTCTCTATCTGGAAGCTTCCTCATTATATCCTGTTTGTATAACTATTTCTGTAAATTGTATAATCTTCACTATTAAGACATGTTTATTCTGCGAGGATGTGGCCTCCCTATTTTAGCCAACTTAATTAAGTGTTTTGATTTGGTAGGTGTATTGTTCTCACTTCATTTGAGGAGGTTTAATGTACATTATACATGTTGGATATCCATATTTTAAAATGATTCAACTAGAGAATGCCTGAAGATTAGTAACTACATGAGGATTATGATAAATTCAGTAGACACCTGATTTTCTCTTTTTCAGCTCAGTAACCATGGCATTTTAAAAAGCCAGTTCTTTACAATGATCATTTTATAAACAAGAGAGCTCTGAAGAGCTACTGTTTCTTTGTCAGGTGACACTGGTCAAGTGTATAAACCTCTGAATCTCAACTTGCTAATCAGAAAAATGAAGATATTCATATATTACAACATAGTTTTTTCTGAGAATTAAAAGAAATGGAGTATGAGATAAATTTTCAATGTTATTACAATTCTCACTAATAATGATTCTTACTAATTTTACATTACAATTTAGAAATAAATATTTTACTCGTGAACATAAATAACAATTGTACAACTTTAGAAACTTGCAAGTTCTGCCTAAGAGAAATCTCCTTCCCAGTGTTTAAAATTCTGAGCTGAAATGGTGACAAGCATTTCTAGTAGCTCACTTAGACTGGCAATTATTGTATTGAAAAAGAAGATGAATTTCTTCCATGAAAAGAAAAGGCTGAAACATAAAACTGATGCCTCAAAGAAGGAATTAAAAAGAGACTAAAGGCAGGAGGAGGTGCTGGAAGGTTAAAAGGAGCCCACATCTGCAAAAATGAAGTGACATGGTGTTATGGTTTGTGTCTAGATGTTCCCCCAAAGCCTCATGTGGTAAGAGATAGCTGGATCTAGAGTGTGTGATTACTAAATTGATCCATTGATCGGTTTGGCAGGGTTCTGCTGGGATCAAGGATGTGAGACTAAGATTGGGGGTGTTGGGATTGGGGGTGGGAGTGCTGCCTGCCCTGGAGACAGGTAGCTTGGATGGGATGTAAGATACAAAAAGGAGCTAATTGGCTGCTTGCTTGCATTCCTTGCTTGCATTCCTTGCCTACATTCCTTGCATTCCTCGCTTACTTTGCTGCCGGTCTGCCAGCCTCCCTGCCTCAGACCCAGCAGACTATAGACTGAAACCTCTACAAACTGTGAACTAATAAACCTTTCTTCCCCTAACTTTGGGTGTCGGGTATTCTGTCCTAGCAACGAGAGAAAAATAACTAAAACACATAGGTTACTGTTTCCTAGTGCCTAATTGTCCCAATTAAGCTGGAGCTCAGTTTCTCAAATGGCGAGAGGCATCATTTGAATCCCGGGGTTTGTCTACGGCCATACCACCCTGAACGCGCCCGATCTCGTCTGAATCCCAAGGTTGTGGGAACAGCCAGCACTTCTGAGACTCGTTATCTGAGTAGGAGCACTGTCTAGCCCGGAGATGAGGCCTCAGCTGATGCCCAGGTGCAGAGGTCAATGGAAAACAACAATGACAAGCAGCTGATGGGTGTCCTGAGCTTGGAGGAACCTCAAGGCAGCTTGGCCAACCGGGAACTCACTTCAAGATGCGAGGTGGTGCCAGGGACTGGATTGAGGGAAAACATACTGAAAGAATGAGAGAGAGCATTTGGAATGAAAAGAATAAGCAAAAAGGGATTTATGGCAATGAGATTATTCATAATGGCAGCTGAATTATCTTTAATTTGGCAGGTTTACTATTTTAAAACTTGATGATGTGATTTATGTATCAATAAAGTCTGCATTCCATTAAGAGACCTTCTGTCACTTAGGAGATGGTTGTAATGCCTTCTTTTACCACTGATCATAATTTTTCCCAAATGTCATCTCCTGTCATTGTCATCTTTTCCTCAACTCCATTATTGTCCCAACACACTAAAGAGTGACCTTATAACTAAGAATACAACATGAGAAAATATGTTGTATTCTCTAATGACCACATGGAGAACAATAAAGAACCCACCAAACATAAAAAAGCTTATTCTAATTAAATTGCCCAAAATCTTAAAATAATTTCTAACTCACAGAATCACAATATGGTATCATCCAGATCAGGTCAAGGCTATTACATTTTATCTGTGGTAACAATTCTTAAATCATTTAGGATTCTACATTTTAAATGGTAAGTTCTCTATTGCCATCCAGCAATGTTTCCATGACTTCAGTTATATCATCTTTTTCAACTGTCTTTGGTATTTGAAAGAACAAAGTTCATGTTTGCACTCACCAATCAAAAGAAACAGACTAGCAGAATGGATCAAGAAACAAAATCCATCAATATGCTGCATACAAGAGACACATTTAACTCGAAAGGAAATTCATAGACTGAAAATCAAAAGATGGAAAACAATATTTCATGTAACAGGAACCCAGAAAAAAGCAAGGGTAGCTACCCTAATCTCAGACAAAGTGAACTGCAAACCAAGACTGATCAAGAGGGACAAAGAAAGTCACTACATACTTCTCAAGGGAAAACTCCAAGAGGAAGAAATAGTAATCATTAATATTTATGCACCAAATATCAGTGTACCTAACTACATAAAACAAACATTAAGGAACATGAAAGATCAAATAAACACTAACACAATTATAATGGGAGACTTCAATACCCCACTGTCACAAATAGACAGATCAACTAGACAAAAAATGAACAAACAAATATCAGAATTGAATCAAATCTGTGAACAAATGGGCTTAGCAGATGGCTAGAGTGTTCCATCCCACAACAGCAGAATACACATTCTATTCACCTGCACATGGGATGTTTTCCAAAATAGACCACATACTAGCTCATAAAGCATGTTTAAGTAAATGTAAGGGCACTGAAATTATCCCATGCATACTATTGGACCATGGGGCAATAAAACTGAAATTTAATGGTAACAGAAACAACAACAACAACAACAACAACAAAACACATAAACAAGTAGAAATTAATAACATCCCTCTGAACAACAGCTGGGTCACAGAATAAATTAAAGTAGAAATTAAGCAATTTATACAGTTAAATAATAATGCCAATACAACATACCGGAACCTATGGGATACAACGAAAGCAGTGCTAAGAGGGAAATCATTGTGTTGAACTCCCAGACCAGGGAAGACAGAACGAACTCAAATAAATGACTTAACATTGAACCTCAAACGTCTAGAAAAAGAACAAACCAAACCCAAAGCTCTTACGAGAGAGGAAATTATTAAGAGACAAAATTAATGCAATTCAGACTAAGAAAACAATACAAAGAATCAACAAATCAAAGAGTTGGTTTTTGGAAAGATTAAATAAAACAGACAAACTCTTAGCCTATCTTATCAAAAAAAGGAAAGAAAAGACCCAAATCCATGCAATAAAAAATGAAAGGGGTGAAGTCACCACCAACCCTATGGAAATCCAAAGGGTCATCAGCACCTACTTCGAGAACTTATACTCAAACAAAATGGAAAACACTGAAGAAATGGACTGATTCTTAAAAACATATGAACTACCAAAAGTGAATCAAGAAGACATAAGAATACTAAATAACCCAATATCAGCCATTAAAAACCTACCAAGAAGAGGTAATTAAAAACCTACCAAGAAGGAAAAGCCTAGGTCATGATGGATTCACAGCTGAATTCTACAAGAAATTCAGAGATGATCTAATACGACTAGTTCTCAAACTCTTTAATGAAATTGAAAAGGAAGCAATACTTCCAAAATCATTCCTGGAAGCAAGCACTACCCTGATACTAAAACCAGAAAAAGATCCAACCAAAAAAGGGAACTACAGGCCCATTTCCCTAATGAACGTAGATGTAAAACTTCTAAACAAGATACTGGCAAACAGAATGCAATGGATTATCAAGAAAATTATACACCACAGTCAAGTAGGATTCATCCCAAGGATGCAGGGATGGTTCAACATATGCAAATCAAAACATGTAATACACTATATGAACCGAATCAAAGACAAAAATCACATGATCATCTCAATATATGCAGAAAAAGCATTCAACAAAATCCAACACCCATTCATGATTAAAAACTCTACAGAAATTAGGAATAAATGGTCTATATTTCACCCTGATAAAAGTCATCTATGACAATGCAATGACCAACATCACACTAAATGGTCAGAAACTGGAAGCTTTCACACTAAAATCTAGAACAAGACAAAGTTGTCCACTATCACCACTATTATTCAATATACTTCTAGAAACATTAGCCAGAGCAATCAGAGAGGAGAAAGAAATAAAAGGGATAAAGATAGGAAAGGAAGAAGTTAAATTATCATTATTTGCAGATGATGTGATACTCTACATAGAAGACCCCAAAAATCCCACCAAAAAACTTCTAGATTTAATAACTAAATTCAGTTGCGTAGCTGGATACAGAGTTAACACCCAAAAGTCAATAGCATTCCTACACACCAATAACAAACTCACTGAGAAAGAAATAAGAGAAGATAAACCTTTCACAATCACATCAAAAAAAAAAAAAAAAGAAATACTTAGGAATGTATCTAACAAAGCAACTAAAAGATCTTTTCATTGAAAACCACAGTACTCTAAAAAAGGAAATTGCAAGGGATATCAGACAATGGAAAGATATCCTGTGTTCTTTGTTATGAAGAACCAACATAGTGAAAATGGCCATACTTCCTAAATTGCTACACAGATTTAATGCAATTTCAATCAAAATACCAATAACATAGTTCACAGAATTAGAGAAAACAATCATGAAATTCATCTGGAACCAGAAGAGACCACAAATAGCAAAAGCAATCGTAGGCAACAGGAATAAGGCAGTGGGCATCACAATCCCTGACTTGAAATTATACTATAAAGCTACTGTGATAAAAACAGCATGGTACTGGCATGAAAACAGACCTGAGGACCAATGGAACAGGCTAGAAGATAAAGAAAAAAACTCCAAATACATTCAAATACCTCTTCTTTGATAAAGGAGCCAAACACCCTCCCTGGAAGAAAGATAGACTCTTTAATAAATGGTGCTGGAAAAATTGGCTTGCCACATGCCGAAAACTAAGACTATATACATGTCTCTCACCATGTACTAAACCAAAAGCAAAGTGGATCAGAGATCTAAACATTAAAACAGAAACACTAAATCTACTGGAGAATAGAATATGAAGAACTCTCGAAGACATCAGTGTAGGAAAAAAATTTATGAACAGAACCCAGTCTGCACAGGAAACAATACAAAGAATCAGTGCTTGGGACCACATCCTATTAAGAGGCTTTTGCACAGCAAAAGAAATTACTAATAGAGTGGGGCGAAAAATCACAGACTGGGAAAAAGTTTTTTCCAGCTGTCCTTCAAAGGTCTAACCCCTAGAATATATAAAGAACTCAAAAAAATCAACCTCCACCCCCAAATTTAAAGACCCTATCCAAAAATGGGCATCTGGACTGAATAAACATTTCTCAGATGAAGAACTAAAAATAGCAAATAAATATATGAAAACGTGTTCAACATTATTGGTTGTTCAAGAGATGCAAATCAAAACAATGCTAAGATACCATCTCACTCCAGAAAGAACAGCTATTATTAAAAAATCAACCATAACAAGTGCTGGTGGGGCTGTGGGAAAAAAGGAACCCTCCTCTACTGTTAGTGGGAATGTAGACTCGTCCAACCTCTGTGGAAATCAGTGTGGAGATTCCTCAAAAAACTACAACTAGAGGTTCCATTTGACCCAGCTATTCCTCTGCTTGGTATCCTCCCAGAAGAATTAAAATCATTATATCACAGTGATACATGCACAACCTTGTTCATAGCTAATTTGTAATAGCTAAATCTTGAAGTTGTGATTTTTTTCTACACAATGGAGTACTACTCTGCCATAAAAAGGATATACTACAGACATTTGTAGGTAAATGGATGCACCTTGAGAATATACTCTAAAGCAAAATAAATCAGACACTCATCAGTGCACATCGAGTTGTTTCTCTCATATGAGAAACCTGAAGTTTAAATAAGGACAAAGAGTTATAATAGATACTATGTAAAAAAAAACCAAAAAAAACCCAAGTATTCAAAAGAGAGGAGAACTAGATAGGGAGAAGGGGGCAAAGAAGTAAGGGAAAAAGAAAAGAAAGGAGAAAGGGAAAAAACATAAATAAACCTGCTGCAAATAGGGAAGGGTGGGGGAATGGAGGGAGGGGTGGGAAGATGGGGAAAAACCAAGATATATCATGTATAGGTACAAAATAACCATGTTGACTATGATCATTATGTATACAATGAACTATTACATCTTCTTGGTAAAAATTTTTTGAAAAAATTCTATGTTTGTTAACACATTTTCCTTCCTTTTTATTTCACCAGGTGTTCTCATTGCAGTTTGTTTTGGAAATGATACATATCAGTGAGAGTACTGCAACCATGTGGTAATTTAAAGTACATAAATGCACTGCAGTTTGTGAGTCTCACAGACATGATATTATCCACTGAGAAAAAAAGATTATGTGACTTTGTCTTCCTATAATCTCTTGAATGATGTCATCTAAGAAGTATTAACACTGTCCCCTGAGCTCTTTATTATAATGCATAACTCGACAAAATGAGTTTATGCTTTTAGAAGGAGAAGGCATATATTAAAATTTTAAAAAAGTTCTACCTCTATTGTAATGGAATTTGAAGGACAAACATCACACAAGACAATAAGAGGTTGCTTGTTTTTAATTTCACAACTACACTGCTGAGATATCCCCAATTTCCTGTTTCAAAAACTCTTTATCTGCTCTTTGTTTCAATCCATAAAGTGCTGAAGTCTCTCCTCTCATTTTTTTAGTCTGTTCTTATCAAGTGCACTGTTTTACCTTTACCTTCCAGCCAAAGTTTTACAGAGTGTAGTCCACGCTTACTGAATCTGGTCCACATTTTAAAGTTATTCTTTTTTTTTTTATTTTTTTATTTTTACCAAGAACATGTATTGGTACATTGCATACATAATGATCATAATCAGCATGGTTATTTTGTACCTGTACATGTAAAGTTATTCTTTAGTAAGAATTATGAGAAAATATCTCAAGCATACAGAAATGAATTCTAAAGAAAATACTTATGGGCTCACTAGGCAGGTTTTTCAAATTTTAACATTTTTGGCTGTTGTTTTGGGATATTTAAAAAACAAAAATAAGCAACTATTGATTCTACTGAAGCCCTCGGTACAGCCAGTCTACTTTAATCCCCTGTTATGGTTTACGTACAGATGTCCTCCCAGACCCTTAGACGCTCATAGGTGGGGTTTGGGGGGAGGCGACTGGCTCATGGGGGTTGATAACCATCTACTGATGAGTTCATAGCTAAATGTGACACTGAGACTTAGAGTGCAAGGGACGCGGCATAGAAGGACACACGCTCCGCACCCCCGGGGTGTGTGTGTGTGTGTGTGTGTGTGTGTGTGTGTGTGTGTGAGCGTCCTGTCCGCCATGCCATGAGCAACTCTCTTCTGCCATACCCTTGCGCTATCGTGCCATGCCTTCCTTGGTTTCCAGCTGAAACCTCTACAAACTGAGCGAAAATAAACCTTTTCTCCCTTAACTTGTGGGGTCAGGTATCACGTCTCAGTGGGGAAGAAAGTTACTAAGACACGCCTTAACTAGAGCTGACGGCTAAATTATTTTGATTTGTATTTTCCATGGAGTCTAGTACAATTTCTCTACATATGTATACGACCACAAAAATATTTCTATGAATTGCATCATATACTATTATATGTACCTCCCTCCTCTGTGAATACTTTCTGTTGTCCCTAAAAGCTGCCATCTTTCCACCCATTTTCTTTACTTTTCAATATATAACTTTATAGAACTTACTATATGCCAAACATTATGTCATGAAAATCTTTTCTGATCATATTTGCATTGTTTTATAACTCGAACCCATATATCGACCTCTCCACTGAGATCTGCTCTTTTGTGCCTGTGTTTGGTTACAACTAACACCCGAGTTCTCAGACATCTAAAGTGAACATGATTAACTCATTAGCTTCTCCATCTCCTTGCTGCCTCTTCCTCCCACCTTCTGAATATCAGAAATGGCTTCACATGTCACCAAGTCATCTTGTATTAGAGGTCACCTTACCATCATCTCTAATTAGTCATCTATCTCTGCTTCATGCCTTGAACTTGAAAAAAAATTACAAAACGGATCACCTTGCCAACTTTCTTTTCTCTGATTATCCTTCAACCAATTTTTTTAATTTTTTAAATTTTATTTTAATGGTAAATTTTTGATGTACATAATGATAGCATTCAGTATAGGGGATTTGTACATGTACACGACATATCTTGTTGCTTCTTTTTTTCCCATTCCCCTCCCCTCGTCCCCTCTTCCCTCTCTATTTACAAAAGCTTTATTTCCATTTCTTCCTTCCATTTCTTAGACCCTTGTCAACTTTCAGTTTGATTTCAACCTTATTACATTGAATTTCACCCCACAGTCTTCAGATACAAACCACGTGAAAGAGGAAGTAGCTTCAAATAGTTCCCCCAGGGAGAAGCCAAAGTACCCACCATGACAGAATGACAGCAGGTGCTCTTCCAACTGGCACCTGCCTTTTCCCAGCTTCGTCTCTGCCACTCTCCCCTTCACGCTTTTCTCGATTAACACCAGAATATATTTAGTTCCCTATGTATATCCAGCTATTTTAGAACTGTGTATATTTGCTGTTCACTCTGCCTGAGAAGCCCCTCAGAATTTCCTCACTTGTCTTTTATTCACCCTTCAAGGATTTTTGCTTTTAGAGTGCCCAGAATCCCCTCTCATCTTATCAATCTTCATGAATTCTAAACACAGTCTTCCTGATATATCACAGTGCCTAAATACATATTACTGGGAAATGAACTGAATTTAAATGTACTATCATTAGTAAATGTGCAGATTTTTGACATAAAAACATTTGTGGTTCTTAAAGACAAAGTTTATGGCTTGTCAGTGATAATAACATCAACTTTACCTGACATATGGAAATTATTTATAGCTGGCTCTTTTTAATTTCCTGCTGTCGTGAATTATATTGACAGAGTAACTCAAACTTTAACTCTCCTTGAATCTTACATGCTTAGTGAACCAGGATAGCACATTGCTAAGACTACAAGCTCGGGAGTCATACGGGAGGAGTCCAGATTCTAGCTGTACCGCTCACCACACTGGCACTGATGAGAAGGATACTTTACCTTGTTAAGCCTCACATTTCTCAGGCTATTTGGATCACAAGAGAAACTACTTCAGAGAGTTATTACAGCAGAAGTGATATCATGTAAGCACTTCAGAAATATTCCCTACTATTTAAGTGACTCTTTTTAATTCATTGCTATATTTGATTTGCAGATACATCACTGAGAATGTAGGTATCCTGCTCCTAAGCAGAACTGTTTTATACATAGCAGGGTTAAGGGGGGAGATTAACTTGACATTTTTAATTTTAAAAGTACGCTGGAATTATAGAATGAATAGGAAACAAAGTATTCAGAGTTTTTATGGTATAAAGTAAATGAATAAAATAAGATATTTATTCTTCAGTGATTAGAATGAGCTCAGCTATAAAAGTGTTGGCTGTAATTTTTGAACATTCCTTGGGGCATAAAGTTGAGATATTATATAACCCAGTATATAAATGAAAAATTTAAGATTTTTAAATTTATAAACTGGGGATTTAGTTCAGTGGTTAGAGGCCTTGAATTTGATCCCCAGCACCAGAAAAAAAAAGAAAAAAAAAAAGAAAATTAAAAGGAAAGTCAGAAAAATGCCCAATATAAAATATTACTAAAAGTTTACATGTATCTAGAATCTCTGTGTTCTGCTACGTGGTGATCGCTGTACTCACGATTTTAACTCTGCAGTGGTGGTGAAGCTATCGCATGCACGCCCAAAAGGCTGACTGTATCACTGAAAGCTCTAACCAGTAGCCATCGCGGGCTGTAGTTTCTCGATAAAGGTGTTTATATGTTGGCATTTATTTGTGAGCAAGTTGACACAGATAGATACATCTGTTTATATCCCTTGATAAATTTATATCAGTCACTTTAGCTCCTGTTTACGACTAGAGATTACACTTGACATTTTTAACCACATTTTCCCCGAATCTTACCAGAAAAATACAGAATAAAGGATCAAGTTATTAGACTTAATAGCGTATAGTAAATTTAATCCTCATATTTGGAAGAAAACTACTGAATACTTAAATTACTTAACTTTATTGTAGTAATATTCACTAAATTTGTTAATTTCTATCCTTTTAAATTAAAATATGCCAAAAAGTTTAATGCAGTACTTATTTTTTTATGTCAAGGTTGATTGCAAAGAATATGGACATTTTCTATTGCAAAGATATCCTTACAAAACCTATTTAGAGTCGTAGTTCCCCAGCAGCAGTTCTGTTGCTCTTTGAAGGTGGCGTAGGTGGGGAAAGAGCAGGGAAGTAAAATGGGCTTCACCTATGTGGAAAGACATACGCACACATGTGCACACGCACACACACACACACACACAAACATACTGATGGAAAAAGAGAGAGACATGGAGAGAGGGAGAGAAAGAGAGAAAAAGGGAAGGAGGAGAGCAGAGAGACAGAGAGAGAGAGAGACAGAGACAGAGACAGAGAGACAAATTTCTTTAAGCTGATTATAATAAGACCAAAAGGTTGTGCAGACACCTCAAATTATTTGGTAGGTTGGTTGTTTCCCCAAAATTAAGTCTAACTTTTTTTCTTTCTAATTGAGTTTTAGTCTCTCTCTTATTTTCTCCCTCTCTCCTATATGTGTGTGTATGTTTATAATACTAGTTTTTAAGATGATAAACACAACATTGTAGAAATGGGACTGAAGCTGCTATTTAAATATGTTAAAATTTTATAGTGAAACAATAAATCTAAATTTTTAAATTTAAAATATTTCAAACTGGGAATTTCTTTTTTCCCTAAAATCAAAGGCTACAGTTTTGTCTTCCTAGTCCAGTTTTAAAATCTGTGTCATTCTCTCTGTACCCTTTTCTATGTGGATGGGTGTGCAAGGGAAGGAAGTAATTTACATTATTTATAAGATGATACTAAAATATTTTTAAGACGATACACACTGAGTTGTAGTAATGAGATTGGGATTGCTA